>PVJH01008528.1:0-84681 GCA_004026705.1 Nesogale talazaci | reverse complement strand
ATCTTGGGCAGAATTGCCCTCAGTGGGAGAAATACTAACAAGGGAGAAAGGGGGCATGAGAAGCAGCACTTCTTTCTCCTCTCCATTTTCTTTAAGTTCTCCCATCAGCCAATCTCCGTGCTGTCAACTCCTGCCATTTGCACGACAACAATGGACAAGGTTATTGTATTGCCTCTTAAGATTAAGGGGCTCTGTCTGCAGGACTTCCTCACAGACGCATACACTGACTTTGCCAGCATACCGCTTTTCAATTCAATAGAAGCAGCGAGACACCCGCCAGTCCTAACTTGCCTACATTCCTGCGAAATGAAATTCCAAGTCCTGCCTCACACATTTTAGAATAGTGAGATCGTACACTGGGCTGGGAACAGTTAGATTGAGGAAAAGCAGCAGCAGTAGCAGCAGCAGCAGTGGGGTGCTGAGAGTTTTCTCTTTGGTGCACCCTTTCTCCACAATCTCTGTAACACCACCCTTCCATGGGGAGGAACAGAAGATCCCCATGCTCCCCATCTCCCTAGCTACCAGAGGAACTGTGCCAGATGCTGGCTAACCCCCAGGGGCAGACGTGAGGACACAAAAGCCGTAAGGGCTATATAAAGACAGACACGTCAGTGTGGTGGAGGAGAATATCTCTGACCCGGGTCACGAGGGAAATAAAACAGCACCTGTTTGGAAAAGCGTCAAGGAAAGACTTCTGAAGGGCAGTGGGTGATGGCAGAGAAATGACTTCAGAGTTGAAGAGTGGGCGGGAGCAACCAAGAGGTGGCAGGGACTGGCAGAGAAGGTCAATCCTAGGCAGCAGGTGCAAAGTGAGGGAGTGTGCGAATTCCCCCAGGGAAGCTCAGTGGCTCACACTCCAGGTGAACCAGCACCACGCCAAACACACTTCCAAGGAAAGCAGATGGAAATGAGGTGGCAGCCCGCCTCCCCCCCCCCCCCCCCCCCACCCTGCATGTTCAGTCTATATTCATCAGGTCATTCAACTGGCTGTGTTCCTTCGACGTGCATGTCTCACCACTGGTCATGTGAATGACCCCCAACCAAACAAACCGCTTTAAAAGCCCTGACGTGACAGGCTAGCCTCATGGCAATCAAATGAGAGGGGCTAATGGCCGTTTGGGTCGGTTTTTAATGGACAGTAAAGAGTGGGAGAAGAGGAACTTGAAAATGGCAAGGCTACGTGTGCCTTTGTAAAAATGAATTGTTTCTAAGTGATTTTTTTTGTTTTCAGGTTCTTGTTGCTCATATTTAAAAGTTCTGAAGGACTGGAAAGTTTACATTTTTGCATTACCTTCAGCCCCTCAAGGTCCCCAACAAGAGCTGCATGTGGTCAGTGGACACGGTCCTTCTATAAATGCATCTTGACGAAGCTAGTCATGCTCCTTACGCAGGTCCCGAGACTCACGCATTTTCCCCTTCAAGGAGTCTTGATTCTTTCCTCCATGAAGGCCCACGTGCGGGCCACGTCAACAACAACTCGTGTAGCAAAATAATGCTTCCCGTTAGATGGACGCATTGGATGTGACAGATCATCTCCTTGTGCTTCACTCATCCTTTACAAGCCTCTGATGATTAAGGAACCGCAAAGCTGTGATGGCGCAGAGTCCTGACACAGGAGAATAGCTGAGCAAAGCAAGCCAAGCTTCCCATCACGCAGCTAACAAATTTCTAAAAGGAGACTGTGACCTGTGACGTCCAACCCCACTTGATGGTGTTAGTGGGAGTCTTGCGTAACGATCAGCCAGAATTACATGCAAATGTCTCAAAATTTTTCAATAAAATTGGGGGGACAGCTATCTTAGTGACCCACTACAGTAATTTTTCAGATATATTAAGTAATCATCAGGAAAATTAAATGAAGTACTCAGTTTTAAAAAGTCCCAACTGACCCAGGGGGGTGCAGGGGTGGGAGTGGGTGGCAGAGAGGGGAGTGGGTGGGGGGAGTTGGGAAGGGGGAAACGCAGATGGGAGTGGGGAGGGAGAACTAGAATTGACTGTGAGTGCACAACTCACTTCAAAGGTGATTTAACCCTGGGGAGGGAGATGTTCTAAAATTTCTATTGTCGTGATTATTCAGTTCTCCTTCTTAGGATTGAACAATTGAATTATTGAAGTGTATGCTATGTAAATTGTGTGCCAATAAAACTGTTTTTAAAAAGAAGAAGTTCTAACAGTCACCTAATAATCACAAAAGCTTTTTTTTCCCTTTTCCCCCTCCATTTCCCAAGAAGCCATGTTCTAAGGAAGGTCAGGTTTTTTCCAGGTCACCAAAATACCCCCGCACATGTGCCAAGAGGTCTGCTGTCAAAACCAGGTTGAAAATAACTGCAAAGCTCTCACTTTACAAATCCAGAGACGCTCTCCTCCGGAGCCATTCACAATGTGCTGTCGAAACTTGCCACTCAGGGGTACAGTCTGTGCCAGTCATCTCCCTCCTTGCCATCCTTCAGCCCGACCAGGCCTCCGCGCGCTACCAATGGGGCGTGGCTGCGGGGGGGGAGGAGCCAACCAACCTTCACACCAGCTTCCATTCCCAAGGACACCGGCTCCGTCGTGCACAGGAGTGTACACTGGCTGAGGCACAGGAATAACTTCAGCCTCTACCGAGGCAGCGGGGGAGGCGAGTGGCTCACAGGGTTATTCCTGGACCAGTTAGCGGGTCTGGGCCTTGGGAACCAGGAGGCCATGTAAGGACCGAAGGGAGTCGTGGCTGAATTGAAGCTGCTGCTCTCCTTTTCCCCCATGCCTCCTGGTGTGATACCCATGGCTCCTAGAACCCACTCATTTGAACCCCAAGAAAGCCCCCAGCAATGCTATTAGAATCCCTAGTGATAACACCACCTCAGAGATCGTGTCCACTCAACTGGATGCTCAGAGCAATGCTCCATGAATGCGTTCTATGAGACAGTAGGCAAGCAGGGGCTGTGGCAGGGATGGAGCACTACGGAAATGTGAGTCTTCTGGAAGAGAGACCGGGAGACTGAGCAGAAGGAAAAACTCACCCAAGACCAAAAAACAATGTGAGGCTAACCATAATAGAAAAGGGCGGGCAGTGATTAGAAAAAGAAAATAAATAAAACCCTTAAAAATACCTCAGCGGGAGGCAACAGAGGATGGTGTAACCTATGAAAACAATAACTTATCAAGGGTTCGTGAGGGAGGGTGGGTGGGGGAAGAAACAGGGAGCTGAAATCAGGGGCTTAAGTGGGAAGAGAATGCTTTGAAAATGATGATGGTCGCACATATGCAAATGTGCTTGACACAATCAATGAACGTATGGATTGTGTCACATTAAATTCTTTTCCTATCTACACAGCTAAAAGAGAAAAGGAAAAGAATGTGCCTAGCCTGTTTTAAAAACCCCAGATTAAGATTATGTATGAGTTTGAACCAATTGCTAAAAATGTAAAAATGCAATGCTTTCCAAAGTGTTTACAAGAAGATTAACATCAGGGGAGAGAGACAGACTACTATTGATTCAATTTTAAGCAAAACCTGAGCATAGTGTTTGAGACTGGAAAAATATGTGTGATATCAAGATTTAGTTAGTGCTGCCAACAAACACTTCTCCTACTGGAACTCTATCTCCCGGTGAAGTATCATTTTTTGGTTTTGGGTTTGATTGAAACTAGGTCTGTTTTTAAGTTTAAAGAACCAGTTTTGGGGCTGAGCCCTGGTGGCCCAGTGATTGTGGGCCATGGGGTTGATGGAACTGCTGCCCATGGGGTTGATGGTTCAAATCCAGCAGCAGCTCTCCAGGAGCAAGGCTGGGCTTCCTACTCCCACCATGGCAATGATGAAAAAAAAAAAAAAGAAAGAAAGAAAGAAAGAAAAGAACCAGTTTTTGACATTCCCCTATCACAAAGTGTCAAGGCAAAGTTTTCAAAAATCTGAACATGAGCATTTTCAAATATTTTGTTCCTTCAAATAGCTAACAATGTTTTGTGGGAACCAAAATATCTAGATATATCTAGATATATATCTAGATATATCTAGATATATATCTAGATATATCTAGATATATATCTAGATATATAGATATCTAGATATATCTAGATATATCTAAATATTTAGATATATCTCTCTAAATATTATCTATGTAAACTCCCCTGTGTGTGCATTTTGTAAGGGATATAATATATAAGTTAGATAGTGCATACATGTAAATAAATGAATATTACTATTCATTATTAAATAATTATATAATTCAGGAGTGTGTACTCAAGTTATTTTGACTGATACATGTAGCGAAATGGAAAAGACCCCAAACCTTGAGGACTTCCTTGTCCAAAAGCTCTTCCTTGGTTTATGGACTGTCTGCCAGTCATCTTTCTAGTTCCATGCTGAGGGCCACCTCCAATGCCAAGGACACCCACAAGTAAGTTTGAAATCTGATCCTCACCCAGCAACTCTCTCCAGTCCCACCCCTCCCCTCCTGGCCACTGAAGAACTCCTACTTATTTCAAAGCTCAGTTTAATTGTTAACACTCTCATGACCTCATCCCTCTCCTTCCCCTTCCTCCTCTTCTCCACATTCTCAACAGTCATCGAATTCTTTTATTAAGGCTCTTGACACACTATGGTATGTTCTAAGGACCTATTTCTTTCCAATTTACTCCAGATAAGTGGATGCTTTCTTTCTACAAAATCTACTCAACTGCAGATAGTTCACGTGCATCTGTTGAGTCAAATGAAGGGATATGGTATTTCCTTTTTCTTTTTCAGAATATTTTTCTCCATGGCTTAAATTAAAATTTCTAAACAAAGTAAAATTTCTAAACAAGATTTCACTCAATAAACATTTGCTTCAAGATTTTGAATTTTTGAAAAATGGGGTATAGCCTCTCAATGTGACATTTCTGAGCAGATTGCTGACAACATTGTCTAAAAGTGATTTTTTGTAAACAAGCAGCCATCTAACTCAGGAGCAACAAAGCCAACATGGAAGCACACCAGCCTATATGATCATGAGGTGTTGAAGGGATTGGTGCCAGGCATCAATAAACAAAAAAATCATATCATTGAGAATGGGGGACAGTGAGGAGTGGGGACCCAAAGCTCATCTGTAGACAACTGGACATCCCCTTACAGAAAGTTCACAGGGAGGAGCCAAGCCAGTCAGGATGCAGTGTAGCAACAATGAAACATCCAACTTTCCTGTAGCTCTGTAATGCTTCCTGCCCACACCCTACCATCCGGTCCCACTATCATGATCCCAATTCTACCTTCAAATTGGGCTAGACCAGGGGATGTAAACTGACACAGGTAAGAACTGGAAACACAGGGAATCCAGGACAGATGAACCCTTCAGGACCAGTGGTGAGAGTGACAATGCCAGGAAAGTGGAGGGGGAAACCGCTTATAAGGATCTAGGGGATGTACAGAAGAGAAGGATGAGGGGAGGTGATGGACAGTGTAAGACATGACAGAATAATAATAATTTATAACTTATCAAGGGTTCAAGAGGGAGAGGGCAGCTGGCAGGAAGAGGGGGAAATGAGGAACTGATACCAAAGACTAAAGTAGGAAGCAAATGTTTTCAGGATGACAGCAACATATGTAGCAATGTGTTTGACATGATGGGTGGATGGATGGATCATGATAAGAGTTGTATGAGCCCCCAATAAAATTATTTTTTTAAAAAAAGAAGTGATTTATTGCCCAATGGTCAGAAGCCAAACTCTCAGCCGCAAATCCAACTCTGCTTCCTATTTGCTTGGTGACCTCAAGCACATTAAACATACTCTGCGTCTCAGTATCCTCATCTGGAGAAGTGACAAGATAATGAGATAACACCCTCATAAAGGTGTTACAAAGATTAATAATGAATGCGTATACATGCAGCTCTAAATAAATGTTAATTGCATGCTGATTATTATGCAAGTGACAACTGCTAAGTAAATTCCTACACTGCCCACACTCCCCAGGGTACACACACAGAAGCACCCACAGATACAAGGACCGTAAGGACAAGGCTCTGCTGCTTTTCTTTTTGTTGCTACAGTCCTGGCCCTGAACAATAGCGAGCCCATAGGAGCATCTCAGAATCCGCCATGCGTTCCTGCCTGGCGCAGTTTGGAATCACATTGCTGTTCAGAGTGTCCTTGTCAAGGCATTGTTCAGGTGGCTATTGTCCAAAACAGGATGTGAGGAAACAGCTAAGGTAACTTATGTTGCAGGAAAAGCTGAGAAACCTCAGATGGAGTGACAGTTCAATAAAGATCCAAAGTCTATTGATGACTTAATGGGAAATGAGTCACAAATGCAGTATTTATACCCAAGTACCAAATGTTCCAGTGAATCCGATAAAGCGTTTAAAAACAAACAAACAAACAAGGAAACAGAATACTTGGCAGATTCTAATAAGAAGAAGAAGAAATCTTTAAAATTACATGGTCAGAATTATAAAAAAAAAACTAAACTTACTATTATTGCACAAATTAGACAGACCATCCAAGCTGAATTGAAACCAAGTCCTTTATTAGAGCCAGCAGCTGAGAGGTGAAGGTTTAGGGACCTTTCACACACCTGCAAAACAGGATATTCCATTCCAGGAAAAATGACTTATGCGGTATCATCGCAAGCAGAAGTACAGGATTGAGAAAAGATTAGTGTGTTCCCCTAAAAGGGAATGGGAGGTTGTGACAAACAGAATGTCCAGAGTTCGCTTCAAATGCTTTTTCTTTCTTTCTGAAATCCTTCAGACTTCACTTTGGGCTTGTTCATATTCTTCAGCACCAGGGCAGCGGTTCTCCACCTGTGGGTCTCCAGACCTCTGGGGGTCAAATGACCCTTTTACAGGGGCCACCCAATTCAAAGAGTAGCAAACTGGCAGTTATGAAGTCACAACAAAAATAGTTTTATAGTTGAGGGGTCACCACAACATGGGGAACTATTATTATTAAAGGGTTGCTGCACGAGGAAGGCTGAGAACCGCTGCACGGGGTGGAGTTATACTGAGCTCATATGACCAGGAGTTTCACTAGATTCAAAGCCTGTTGAATAAACTTGGTCACCCAGCTAACGAAGCATGACCCTAGGATTACAAGAGTTAAAATGGTGACTCAAGGTCCTAGCCAGAGTCCTAACCAAGTTCTTCAACCATCTTTCTAGAGTTACACCAGGTACCTTATTCTTCCCTTTATTTGATGGATCCAGTCTTTATGCTGGCCTCAAGTCTCTTTTCAATAATTCCAGACTGCCTCACCCCTCCCTCCATGAATTTACTTCTAAGGTAAAGTGACTAGATTTTAAGCCGGGACACCATTGAGAGGGGGGACAGTAGGGAGTGGTTTCCTTGATTAAAAATTTGGTCTATATGGAACAACAAAAATTTTCACAGAACACAAAAATAGTATTGTAATATATTTATTTTAATTTTAAAACACCACAGAATGTTGTTAAATTGTTAAAAAATGGGATGTCTGGTCACCTTATTCTAAGGTCAACACTAAAGCTAGAGCTTGGGGAGAGGGGTGCTTCTGATCAGAGCAACCAGGAGAAAACAAAGAAGAACGGAGAGAGAGTGGAACACATCCCGGCCCACCCAGCCCCAAGAACACTATGTCTGCTCAAAGCAGCCAATGCACAGAGAGGACCACAGGGCCGGCCTCACCACGAGACACAATGTGCCTCAGTTACCCATCATGCTACCAGGGACAACACTGGAGACACAGTGTGGGAATTGTGCCTGATCTTTTCCAACCACACCTGGGTGAAACGGTAAAGGAAAGCAACAGAGCAGCAAGGAACAAAGCAATCAAGTTCCCGGGAAATGCCAAAAATTGATTTGGTGGCCAAGGTGTGGCATTCCATCAGACTTGACTGGAAAACACTCCTAAACATCGATAAACAGGTTTACAGGTGTCTCTCTCTCTCTCTCTCTCTCTCTCTCTCTCTCTCTCTCTCGTTTATTTGTTGTTGTGTTGTTGCTTTTGTTTTCTGCTGTTGTTTTGCTTCTGTGCTTATTATTATCTCTACATGTCTATGTAGATAAAATAAACAGGAAAAACAATCCAGGAGAGAAAACAAAGGACCAAGCTTGGGGCATGGGGGTGGCGAGAGACAGGGAGAGGAGGAGGTAGGAAAAGGAAGTAGGTATTAACAAGGGACAAGGGAAAGACAATCTAAAATCAATGGCAAGGACGACGTAGGATGCCTGGTAGGGATTGATCAAGGGCAATGTAACTGGGAGAAATTACTAAATTAAGAGGAAAGAAGTTTGAGACAAAGGACATTTATAGATGTCTAAATACAGGCATGTACATATATAAATATATTGCTATGTGACCATAAGGAAGCGAATCTATGTACATATATTTGTATGTTAAGTACTCAAGTACTCCCTCAACACAGAAATACTTTGTTCTAGTAACCTGGCATTTTGTGGTGCTCATCTACCCAACACAATCATTGAAGACAAAATGGGTGCATAAGAAAATGTGGTGAGAAAAATCGGTGTTGCCTGGCTATCAAAATATATAGCATCTGGGGTCTTAAGGACCTGAAGACAACAAAGTGTCTGTCTAGCTGAGAAGCAACAAAGTTCATATGGAGCAAGCATACCAGCCTGTGTGATCATGAAATGTCCATGGGATCAGGTATAGACTTCAAAGACCCAGAACACGGAATTATAATAAAATGTGAATGAGGACTGAGCATGGGGACTCAAAGTCCATCTGTTGACAATTGGACATCCCCTTACAGAAGAATCACAAGGAAGAGACAAGTCAGAGTGTGGTATAACACTGATAAAACATACAATTTTCTTCTAGTTCTTTAATGCTTCCTCCCCTCCACTGTCATGACCCCAAGTCTACCTTACAAATCAGGCTAGACCAGAGCATGCACACATGTACAGATAGGAGCTGGAACTCGGGAAATCTAAGACAGAAAAACCCTTCAGGACCAATAATGAGAGTAGTAATAACAGAAGGGGAAGAGGAAGGTGGGGGAAGAAATGGAAACTGATCACAGTGCCTACATATCACCCCCTCCTAGGAGGAGAGACAACAGAAAAGTGGGTGGAAGGTGACATTAGTCAATTTAAGACATGAAAAGTTCATGAGGGAGGGAGGAGGGGAATGAGGAGCTGATACCAAGGACTCAAGTTGAAAGAAAATGTTTTGAAAATGATGATGGCAACATATGTACAAATGTGCTTGAGACAATGTATGTATGGATGAATTGTGATAAGAGTTGTAGGAATCCCCCAATAAAATGATCAATAATAATAATAATAATAAATAATTCCAGACTATTTTGCATAAAAGCAGCACTACTCATTTAGATGCAAAATGTATCCCCTGAGGAGCTAGTGAATAAATCTAGGGCCTGGCAATTTTGGAGGACCACCTGAGTCTAGAATTCCACCTGTGTTTGGAATTCATTAAAGGCCCTTTGGACATCCAATAAATCTTGATCAAGTTGAGTATCCAGATGGGCATCCTGAGTCTGTCCAACCCCCAAAGCCACGGAATCAGTGGCCAGGCCACCAACTATACCTATTCCAGCTAATATTGGTATGATGACTGGACTACATTTTTTCCAGTCCAAAGATTGCAAGGGGAGGTGTCCTTTTGCTCCTTTGGGTGAATTGAGGTGCATATGTCAATGACACAAAGTATACAAGGGAATAACCAAACAAAACCTTCTTTTTGCTTCCACAAATGCAAAGGGACATGAAAAGACAGCAATTTGATGGAGATACAGAAGAGGTAAAGAAAAAAAAGGGAAGTGCTATCACCCATTGTGGCAGTCATGTACTCATCAATTTCATGATAGGGAGTCTAGGGATGGAGTCTAGCTTGTCAATCTGGAAACAGCCAATGAGGAGTCAATGAGGCCTCTGTGTGGGCAGGACTTTCTCCTGAGATTTCTGGGAAATCTCACAGTTTTTCCCAATTGAAGAAGAGAAACTTAACCCTCGGTCTCTGAGACAACGAACTGCTGACAAGACACGATTGTGACTCCTGGAGAACAGAGGAGCCGGAAGAGAAGCCATATGGGTTTGCCCTGATGGAACCAGACTTCTGGGGCTGAGACCCCTGCCAGCGCTGAGATGCTCCCACTGTCAATGGATGCTGCTGATGAACCCTAAACTCTGGAAATGAGGAGTCATGAGGAGACCCCTGCCAGCACTGGGATGCCTCTACTGCACGTGCTTCTTGAGTCGGAAGGAGACTTTATAGAATGGTATTGAACATATGGGCTAATATCAGACTTATGACTTTTAACTCGACTAGGTTGGGATGTTTTCTCAATGTTCCATTCCTCTTGAATATAAACCTTTCCCTTATATCCATATGTGCGTGTCTATGAATTTGTTTCTCTAGTCTACCCAGACTAACACAGCCATCTAAACAGATGAGTTTGAAAAACTTTTCCAAGAATGTAATCACATGACAAATATAAATGTAGTGGAGAGTACCTAAAACGTGATAAGGTTGTATTGTAAAAAAAAATCAAATACGTAGCTTTGAAAAAACAGTTTCTGCTTGGGGGGGCGGGGGGGTGGTTGCCAAATGTGTCATTTCAGGGATTGTACAGGTGAGCCTTCTGTAATACCTGGACTTAGAAACATTCAATCCCAAATCATTTTTTGTCTCGTCTAAGCCAAAAAAAGCAAGTATCATTTCCCATTTCTGGGATCAGCCCCCAAGATGCCATGGGGAATCTCGACAAACTGGGTGAGACTCCCAAAGATTGGTTGGGACTCTGATTCCCACATAACCTCACTAGTTCACTGATCCACGAAACCAACAATCTACACATTGGGCAGATTTTGAAGCTGGTGAATGCTATTTATTAAGCTTAACAGCCTGATCTCAGGAGCTTCTTTTCATTTTTTTTCAATAATTTTATTGGGGTATAGTACAGTTCTTATAACATTCAATGCATCATTTGTATCAAGCATATTTATACACATGTTGCCATCCTAATCTCCTGATATTTTCATTTTTGAGGTTCTTCCTGACTGACATTTGAACAGATGTTCTCAGTCCAGGTGGGCGTTTTAATTTGGATCCTTCCTGGTTGTTGAGGGTTTTTCTGATTCCAGAGTCCCTTTTCTTTCCATCAATCCTTACCCCTCACTATCCATCAGTATTCCACCGGACATCAGGCAGGTCTGAGACTTTATACTGTATGTGATTACAAGAGCCCTGAGTGCAAGAGGGGCCCTGACTGAGTCTTAAATTTAGGCGGTTACAGGCTGAGCCCCTGTGGCGTAGTGGTTGTGCGCGGGACTGCGCCCCACTGGGATGGAGGTTCAATTCCAGCTCATAGAAGCAAAGGCTGGGCCTCCTACTCCCACCAACAGAGGGCAGTGATGCCTAAAAAAAAACTAAAAAAAAATTAGGCGGTTACTTCCTCGAATGACCAGTATGGGCAATAACATTCCCCTTTGTTATTATAATCCTTCTATTGATATTGAAGTCACAGGTACTTATGATCTGTGACATAAGCAGGTTCCCAGGCTAGTCCCCCACAATTATTCCCACTCCTGGGATCAATTATGGAGCAAGTGTCAAACTGAAGGAAAATTGAACTGCCAGGTCTCCCTTTCCTGACAATCTGGTTTCCAACCTCCTCGTTTCCCCAGACTTTTACAACCTGAAATACGCAGGGATCTGCACCTTTGCAAAGGGGCACACACGGTAAAATAACAGGATTGCACATGCGACGGTCTTATCTTTAGTGGATTCACACCGGGTCCATATTTTTATAGTTCTCTGAGAGGAGCTGACATCTTTCACTCCACTGTGGTGAATCCAGGAGGCAATGCCAACCACTTTAACTGCAGTGGAAGTAGACACAACAATGGTGTATGGGCCACTGGCAGCATGGAGAAAGTCTACTTGCTGGAATTTCCTCTTGGAGGTTGAGTAACTGTGCTGGAAATTGAAAGCAGTGTAGGCAGGGTCTCTCGGACCTGGGGTTGTATGGGGTTGTAAACTAAGTCTATTGCAAAGCTTGAATGTACTTAAAGTAGAATTGGATTGGTTATTTTAGCCAGCCATTCCTCCTCCAATCGGAGAAGGAGAGGAGGCCTCCCAAACATTATCTCAAATAAAGCCAAACCTTCCCTGTAAGAGGCGCATCTTGCTCATAGGTGGACTAGAGGTAAGGTATAGACCACCCTTTACCTGCTTCTAGGATTAATTTGGACAAAATTGTCTTTAGGGTCTGCTTGATGTGTTCTACCTATCCTCAGCTTTGAGGCTGATAGGCGCAATGTAACTTCTACTTTTTACCTAGGTCCTTCCCCACTGATTGGGAGATTGAAGACACAAATGTGGGCCCGTTGTCTGATCCAATAGATAGAAGTAGGCTTTACCTAGGAACTATTTCCTATAGCTGCTTCTTTGCTACTGTGACAGCAGTCTCATTTCTAGTTCCAAATGCTACTACCCAACCAGAAAAAGTCGCTACTAATACCAACAAGTGCCTCTGGCCTGCACTTGGAGGGTGCATTTCAGTAAAATCCACTTCCCATCTTTCTCCTAGAAAATGGTCTCTTACCCTTATCATTTGTGGGGCTCAGGGGCCTTGCTTTATATTTACGTGAGCACAGGGAGCATACCTGGTGATACTGGCACATACCAACCACTTTAAGATAAAGACCTCAAATTTGGCTCTAAGTAAATCTACCATCTTGGTCATGCCTAAAGGAGTGGTTGAGTGTACCTGGAAGAGTCCACCCCAATGCTTTTGGTGAAAATGAACATCCATCTTCCAGGATCCACCATTCATCATAGTTCTTTTTAGCACTGCTGGATTCAGTCCTTGGTCTTCTCCTGGACAGTAAAATGGTTGTGATGGGAGCCTGGGTTCAGGTAGCTTAGCCCTTTCTCTGTTATGGGCAGAAGAGTTGCTACTTCTTGGGTGGCCCAGTCAGCAAATCTTTTTCCCTTTGCCTCTCAGCTGTCTGTCTATTGATATCCTTTACAGTGCGTCACTGCCACTGTATGAGATAGCCAAGCTGCCTCTTGGAGGGCTCAAATGTCTTCTTTATTTTTAATGTCCATCCCTGCAGAGGCTAACCACCCCCCTCCTTTTTAGATCTAAATAATAACAGTTCGTGTAAGACAGCAAAAGCATAACTACTGTCTGTGTAAATGTTGATGCTTGTTTCTTTTCCCCACCTCAGGGCTTATGTTGACCCTGAGGGTGAAAAAGAGACATTCGTCCTCAGTTTTTGCAAAAGATCTTGCCCAGTCAAGGGGAAAGGACACTAGGACATGACCAAGAAGAAGTGAGCCCCCGTGTATAGATTGGCAATTCAGTCTTGGGGGAAAGGGTATTTTCTTGAGTCTCTCTGTACTAAGGTAGATGGAGTTGACAATCCTCCACTTGTTATCTTTAAAACAGAGTGTGGGGCCTCCATTTCTTCCAGGAAGCTCACAGACTGGCCCCCACAATTGCAGATACTATGGGTTCCTGGGGGCCAAGAGAAGTCTTGGCCCCTTTAGTCTGATTCTGTTTTCTCCTTTTTGTTGTTAGAACGCTCTTTTCCTGTGGCCCAATTGCTTATAAATGGCACGCTGATACCTCTTCAACCTCATTCTCTTCTCTAACATCCCTTTGCCTTTCTCTCTCCCTTTCTTTTCCTCCATCCCTGCAGGGGCTTTCTGTAGGGTGGCCACTATAGGCCTCACTTGTCTCTTAGTGGCTTTTTCTACCTCACTAGACCTGTTGCTGTACACCTTTTGTGCTACCTCTAACTGTTGTGCAATATCCATGCCAGCAAGCTCTTCTAACTTCTGTAGTTTCCTCTAAATATCTATGGTGTCCTGGGTTACAAAAGTCAAATTAATAATGCTGGCATTTTCAGGAACCAGTGGGTTAAATGGTGGGTATGTTCTATAAGCAGTTTGCAGTGGTTCCAGGAATATATCCGGGAGTCAGTTGGCTCCTGAATAACCTCGCTTACTTTAGATCAATTCACAGGCTACTGGGCCGCAGCTCTTAAACTTCCTAAGACAATTCAGAGATAGGTTTCCAAATCCTTCAAAACTCCTGAGGAATTTGGATCCCATGCTGGTTTGGGCCAGGTCAGGGAGAAATCTCTCCCTGATGGCTCCTCTGTTCCTTTTTCCATACTTCTATATATTTTCCGGGCCTCTCTCTGGATCCTTTTTATTCCTCAGGATGAAAAAGATTAATAATAGGGCTGAGCCCCGGTGGCGTAGTGGTTGTGCGCAGGACTGCGGCCCACTGGGATGGAGGTTCGATTCCAGCTCCACGGAGCAAAGGCTGGGCCTCCTACTCCCACCACCTGAGGGCAGTGATGCCCCCCCAAAACAAGCAAACAAACAAACAAAAAAAATAAATAAATTATATCAAATTTAAAAAAAAAAAAAAAAGAAAAAGATTAATAATAATTGCTGACAATTGGACTGAGCCCTGGTGGCATAAGTGGTTGAGTGCGGGACTGCTGCCCACGGGCTTGGTGGTTCAAATCCAGCGGCGACTCTTAGGAGTGGCACTGGGTAGCTCCCACGACCACCAGAGGCAGTGATGCCCCCAAAAAAATAAAAATTTTAAAAAATGATTGCTGACAATCATCGCAATTAGGGCAGCAGATAGACTCAAGGAGGCTAGAGAAGGCCTGGATGCCCTTAGAAGAGGAAAGATTCTGAGTCTTCCATTTATAAAGGTCTGAAGTAGAGACCAGGAATGACCAAGTTCCTCTACCACTACCTTCTGGGGGGGTTGTTTCCCTTAGGGTGGCCCTGCTTTCTTCTGTTGAGTCTGTGACACGCACAACTTGCAGTTCCTGGAAGCAAAGTCTAGAGCTTATGGGGGTAGATACAAGTCCCAGGGTAGTCAGAGGGACAATGATAGCTAAGGCTGGGGATTATAGGGAGGCTGTGAGATGGAACAGTGAAAGGCTTTAAGTCTCCTACTGTTCTGGAAGGGGTTGGGATGGGATATAATTTTTGCTTTGCTTCCCCCCACCCATACCCTTGCCATTCAGGACCCCTGAACAAAAATTTTTGAAGTTCCTTGAAGGCCATATCGTTTTAGCCAAGGGAGAGGTTTCGGGGTCAATGCCAATTATTGGGCATTGTAAGGGAATTGATCTGGATGTCCAGGAGTCCCCATCACTATTGACCACCCAGCCCTCACTACTGCAGGATCCAATGAACCTGTGTGAAAGTTGGCCATTCTACTTCACACAGCATTTGGAGGCACCCTGGGAAACTTTACCCTGTAGTCATCTGAAAATTCTCCCCCCAAAATGTTTTCACATGCATTGGATGGAGGGAGGTTGAGGATAGGCTCCAGTAAGAACCCATGACCTTCGGTTTCTTATGAGCCTTCTAGGTGTGGCACAATGGCCTAGTTATCTCTGGTGTCACTACTTCTCAAAGGCAAGGAATTCCCATGAGCCCATTCAGCCCTTTAAAGTAAAGTGACCAGATGTCGGCTTTTTAACAATCTAACAATGTCCCGTGACATTTTAAAATTAAAATAAATATTTTACCATACTATTTTTACATTCTATGAACATTTTTGTTGCTCCATATAGACCAAATTTTTAATCGAGAACACCCCCACACACACACACTAGTCAATGGTGTCCCACTTAAAATCTGGTCACTTTCCTTTAAAGGCTGGAGAAGGACATTCAGAGACTTAGAGACCAGAGACAGAGGGAGTCAAGGTTTCCTCAGCTTTAAGGTCTTTAAGGTCTTTGTAGTCTATCTGTGATAGGTAGGTTTATTGTGCCAATATAGCCAATAAATGTATGTGGGATTAGCTGAAGGGCGGAGAGATGAATGGCATGGCCTGCTCTGCCTTGTCTCCTCTCTTTGATCATCAGACCAGTGTGCGGTTGCCTTGCTTGTTCTGTGCCTCTCCTTGCAAGCTACACTGCCTGTGGGACACCTCGCCCGTGGACTGTGTTGTTGTAATTTGGGGTTTCTTCGAGATCTGCTTTGCCACAACACTGGAATATACATCTCTTGAGCTGGGGACTGTTGGGCCCTGTCATCTGGTTGACTGTTGACGACCTTGCTGTTTGCTGCCTGTGGTCAGATAGCCTGAATTGCTCTACAGAGGACTACCTGGCGGCCCTCGTGAGTGTATTAGCTGTCTCATGGAAGTGAGTTGCACTGAGTCATTTGCACTGCTTTGTAGATCAATTAACTATTTATTTCTTGCTAACTATATAAATATATACATATATAATTAGCAGTGTCCTGGTTTTGTTTCTCTAGAGAACCCTGTCTAATATACCATCATTCATGAATCTTATTTAAATAAATTAATAAATTTAAGGCTAGTTTCATGCAATTCTCAGGGTACCCTGGTTGAAGGTTGCCAGGAAACAAGAGTGAGTGGTAAAACAAGTATCCTAAGAGCATACAATACCTTTCAGGTGTAGCCAGACTCTTAACTGTCCTTCTACTGGTCAAGTTGCCATGCAATAGAGGAAGAGTGCCACAATAAAGAGAGAGGCCATAAGTCTCCAGTCTCTTCAGGGGTGTGGGTAACGCATAAAAGACCAACATGGGGTGCAGTGGGGGTGGGGGGAAGGCAATTGAGATTCTCTTAGTTTCTGCTTCTAGTAAGAAGTTGGAAATTGCCAGAAAGAAAGAAGAGTTTCGGTACAAGGGACAGAAATGGAACCTGAATGTAATAAGAAAAATGTGGACAGACAGATGCCCAGTCACACACTGGTCTCAATCCAGTACAGCTCCAGCAGACTGCAACCGTTGCAATGCTCAGGTGCCTTGGCACTAAGAGTACCTGGATAACTCTCAAACCTGGTTCTCCCTTGAGGGCAATCTGCACTGAGCCTTTTCAGCAGCCTCACAGAACTGCAATTTAGGGCCCACTCATGTTCCATAGCCTGATGGTCGTAGAAGACATAAAAACTAAAGAACTTGCTCACTCACTCCAAAAAAAATCCTTTTTCCTCTTGGGTGCCATGGCATCCTGTGCTCATAAAGAAACCCTGGTATATTAGTCTGGGTAGACTAGCAAAATACAGTCATGGACACTCATATACTTATAATAAAGAACTTTATATATAAAAGCAATTGAATATTGGGAAAACATCATAACCCAGTCTAGGTCAAGTCCATAAATCTGATATAAGCCCATATGTTCTCTACCAGTCTATAAATTCTTTGTCAGGCTCATATAGCACATGCAATGATGTCGAATGCAGGAAAAAAGATTACAAGCCCGTGGGTGGAAAGTCTTGTGGATCCAGTGGCAGTGGAAGCCTCTCTGTGATAGTGTGGGTCTCCACGTGGCTCCTCCAGCTCCTGGGCTCTGGTTCTATATCAGCAGTGTAGTTCCATGTAGCTTGTCAGGAGGAATGTCTTGCAGGGAGTGAATGTATCTATCCTCCAGTCAACTATTTATCTCATGAGTACCTCGAAATGAGGTCTGCAAGCTGCAACCTGATTGACAGACTAGACTCCACCCCTTAGCAAATTGACAAGAAATTATGCGATTGCTACACCTGGGCAAAGTCTTGTCAGAGTTTCTTTCAGCCCTTTCAGGTAGCTCAAGACCATAGGTTTAGACTTCTACCATACTTCCCTTTAAGAAACTTCTTCATACAATGAAAGAAAAAAGACAGAACTTATCTCCCAGGTGGACAAGCAGAACTCAGGGTTTTTGACAGTTCAAGGCAGGGATTGATCCAGGCCCCAAGAAGTAAAGGAACTAGCTGTGCAAGATGCTGGGGATTCAGGAGTGCTTCTCCAACAAGTCCCCTCCAAACTCAGGCAGCACCCACAATGAGGCTGCCCAGTCAGATGGCTGTCAATACCGGACAAGCCCCCAACTCTAATATCCCAAAATTAGTCAGACCATCCAAGCCAAATTGAAACCAGGTTCTTTATTACAGCTAGAGACTGAGAGGGAGTTAAAGTTGCCTAAAATTCTCAGTAACCAGGTATCTAGCACGGAGGTTTTAAACTACTTTCCAGACACCTGCAGAACAGGATGCTCCATTTCAGGAACAATGGCTCACTTGGGGTCATCGCAAGCAGAAGTACAGAATCAAGAAAAGGTTATCACATTCCCCAAAAAGAAGTGGGATGGGAGATTCTTTTATAAACAAAAAGGCTAGCAAGTACAAAGGAGAGGAATTTGGGGGCTTTCATAAATGACAAGTTTCGGTTTAGGTCTGGTTCTTAAAAACTCTCAACTATTTCCTTATGGGAATTCACAGAAAATGTCATTAGGTAAGTTTGTCTACCCTTCTCCCCACCCACTTCCCTTTGTATACTCATATATCCCTCTGTGTTAGTCCAGGTAGACTAGAGAAATAAATTCATATCATCATTGTATAAGAAAGAGGTTTAGGTAAAGGAGCAGTTGAATACTGAGAAAATGTCCCAGCCCAGTCCAGATCAAGTTCGTAAGTCTGATAGTAGCCCATATGTCTGATACTACTCTATAAAGTCCTCTACAGACTCAGGAAACACATGCAATGACGCCGAATGCAGGAAGATCACACGTCAGTGAGTGCAAAGTCTTGTGGATCCAGTGGTGGTAAAAGCATCTAAGCATTGGCAGAGGTCTCCATAAGGCTTCTCCAGTATTCAGGGCATGGGGTCTATCAGCCTAGTGCCATGTGTCTTAGGAATAGAGCATCTCTCACAGAATGAGCTTTGCCAGTAGAGTCTCCAAGGGAATGAGCAGAGAGAGAGAGAGAGAGAGAGAGAGACTTGTCTCCTACTTCCAAGGAGGAAGTAAATGAGTTCCCAGAATTTTCAGGAGAACGCCCAGGCCCACAGAGAGGCCTCATTGGTTGTATCTTGATTGACAGGTCAGACTCCACCCCTTCACCCATAAACCTCTCAAATTGATGCCAGATTATGTAAATACCACACCCTTCATCTGCCTCTCTGACTCTTGGTCTCCCTCTATAGTTTTTCTTCCTCTCTTACAGCAATTACATTTCCTTCTTTCCACTAGGAAAAGAAAGCAAGGCTACTTATAGCTCCAGATACACATCAACCTTCATCAACTTGCGGTCAAAGGTCTTTGTCTTCCTCAAGTCATTCATAAAATCCTAGTAAGGAATTTTATTGACCCAGTCTGAGTCACATGCCCACACAGTTACTCAAAGATAATGTGAATAATACCATCTGGAATGGCAGAAAAGACGCTGGGTCCACCAGAACAGCAGTCACTCACCTTACTATAAAAGGAAAAAAATACTCTGAATTCTATTACACTAACGAATCAACCATTTTCCACTTGCTTCCAGTGCTAGTGTGTATGTGTGTGTGTGTGATTGTGTGTGTGAATGGCTTTTATATATTATCGTGGCACTTTTTTTAATTCAACTAAATATCACAAGCATTTTACCTATTGCTATATTTAAGGAGTCCTGGTAGCACAGTGGTTTAAGAGTTGGACTGTTCACAAAAAGATTGGCATTTCTTTTTTTAGAGTCATTTTACTGGGGGATCATACAACTCTTATCACTATCCATACACACATCCATTGCTTGCAAAGCATGTTTGTACATTTGTCACCACCATTAGTCTCAAAACACTTTCTTGCTACTTAAGCCCTTGGTGTTAGCGAAGGTTGGCATGTCAAATCCACCGCCTGCTCCTTTGATAAAGGTGAGACTGTCTGCTCCTATAAGATTTATAGCCTCAGAACCCATATGTGTAAGGAAAATCCTACTAGGGAATATTAATTATTGGAAGAGAAAACCAATGCAGTCCCTCATCCCATGTACTTCCTCCTTCCTGGAATGCACCCATCCTGTGACTCCCTTCCTCACTTAATAGCAATCTTATCTGCATTATAAACCCCAGTCTATTCTACTTCTGTGGCCTTGCTTGCTTTTATGGCTTTACTTATGCAGATAGAGTAATAAAAGCTCAGTCCACCTGACATTCAGGGCCCACATCTTCGAGAATGCTAGTTTCTCTCCAACTAATACATTTTTCCCCTTTCAACTTCTCTCAGAATGCTACCTTGTCATTCCCGAGTGACAGTTTTGCTGTCACATTTAGAACAGTTCTACTCTGTCCAAAAGAGTCACTCTGAGTCCAATCAACTGGATGGTAGTGGGTGAGCTTATTTAGGTCTTATAATTATCAGTTTATGTGCATTTCATCAGTTTATGTAACATTTCATTAAATCAATATATAATAATTTGCTGATCATTTCTTTATTGAAAAGTGTTAGGTAATATCCACACATGATAATTAAAACATATGATTATGTTGCCAATGGGAATATGTTTATTTTTGTTGTTTTTTATTTTTGTGGGCATCACTGCTCTCCGGCGGTGGGAGTAGGAGGCCCAGCCCCACTGCTGGAATTGAAGCTCCATCCCAGTGGGCCGCAGTCCCGCACACAACCACTACGCCACCGGGGCTCAGCCCGGGAATATTTTTATTTTTTAAGTATTTCCTTGCCCTCATGAAGTGATCACTGAAGATATGTATGTTATAGCAAAGTTTGGTAAAGAAATCAGATAACACCGGCTTTTAGAAAGAATAGTTTCTGAGGTCTTCAAGACTTATCTAAAAACATCCATATAAGTGAGGTGTCAGCTAAATTCATAGGGATGAAACACACCTGTCTATGTGTTCCAAGGATTGTAAATAATAAAAATATAAGATCAGAAAAGAGGAATGTATTGGAGCTTAAATTCTGAGCACCCAGTTAACAGAAAGCTACAGATGACAGTAATAGCCCAAAATTTATTTGGAGAGTTCCCATTCATATAAAACCATCACTGATCTCCCTCAGACCATTGAGTGGGGGTGTGAGTGATATTGCCCTCAGACAGAGTGGTTTGGGAAGTGGATTGCAGCAGTTATCAAAACTAAGAAACCATTGCCATAAAGTCACTTCTGACTCACAGTGACCCCACACCATTAGGTTAAAGTTTAACATGTTATCATTTTGTTTTCTGGGGTTTTCTTTCTTTCTATCTTTCCAACTGGTTTCTGTTTTGATCCATTTTCAATTTTTTCTAGTTTCTATTATCTTCTGTTTCTTTTACACTGACATTTTTCTGTTTTATTTTGTTGTCATTATTGGGTTTTTGAGTATGATTTTCTTTGTATGAAATCCAGGATATACAATCCATAGGGGCAGTAACTAAATTAGTCATTCCTTAGACAGGAGAGGTGGGAGGGAAGGAAGGGGGTAATGGGAAGTTAATAATATGAGTACCAGAATGAAGAAAATGTTCTAACATTTATTGTGGTGATGATTACACAATTCTTTCTGATATATATAATCATTAAATTGTGTGGTATGAGGCTGTTCTTTTAATATTTTCTTAAATTCTCAGAAATGAAATTAATCGGTGAAATTGTAAGAATATGTACATATATCTGGTTGATGCCATAGATCACCAAACTTGTGTTAAAGAATTGTTCCTGATCCACGGGGTCCGATAATTAGAACTGAGTTCCTTTCTCCATGGGCAGCAGTTCTTTTGAGCAACTCAATAAAAAAAAAATTTTTAATTGTAATTGTACTCCGAAAAGGTTACTAAGCAAACTCTGATGACAAAATCTCTCACTTAAAATTCTTTGTACCTGTGAAAGGCATCCTGCATGTATTAAGTTGCTATTCTTTGACTTACTACTGTTCATTTCAACAAATTCACATCTAAGGCAGAGACAGGAACCCAGGGACAGATGTGCTTGTCAGGATCACCTCACAGCCTACTCAGGTTTGACTTCCCCAGTGGCTGCCAGCAGGATGTAATCCACGGAGAACTGCTTTCCACGGAGAAAAGAACTCGGTTCTCATTATTGGATCCCAAGGATGAGGAAGAACAATATTAGTAAATCATGCTTTAAGAGAACTCATGAAAATAGAAGATGCGAGTGGAAATATATTAGAATTTCACCTAAATGGACTGCTGCAGATCAATGATAAAATTGCTTTAAAGGAAATCACAAGGCAGTTAAAGCTGGAAAATGTTGTCAAAGATAAAGTTTTTGAAAGCTTTGCTGAAAACCTTGTTTTTCTTCTGGAAGCTTTAAGAAAAGGTAACCGGACTAGCAGCTGTCCAGGGGTCTTCATCTTAGATGACTTTGATCTCTTTGTCCGTCATAAAGACCAAATACTCCTCTATAATCTTTTTGATATTTCTCAGCCTGCACAGTCTCCACTTGCAGTTATTGCTCTTACGTGTAGAGTGGATGTCTTGGAAATCCTAGAAAAAAGAGTGAAGTCACGATTTTCACATCGCCAGATACACTTAATGATTTCTTTGAGTTTTCCACAATAACTTAAAATATTTAAAGAGCAACTATCTCTACCTGTAGAATTTCCAGACAAGTTTTTTGCTGAGCAGCGGAATGAGGATGTTCAGTGTCTCTCAGAAGATAGAAGTATATATGAGAAGTACTTCAGAAATATTTCAACGTCAACAAAAATCTACAGTCACTACATAAGCTGTTGATGGCAGCTCTAAACCACGAGTTACAACGTCCCACCTGTCTAATGGAGGGAAGTCAGCTGTGTGACATGGTTCTAAAGCAAATATCGTGCATGGCTTGTCAGTCTTGGCGATTTGTCTTCTAATAGCTATGAAACATTTACAAGGTATCTACGAAGAGAAGTGCCTTTTAATTTTCAAATGTTCTACAATGAGTTTCAGAAGTTTGTTCAGAGGAAGGTTCATTCCATTTATAATTTTGAGAAACCTGTTGTTATGAAGGCTTTTGAACACCTACAACAGCAAGAATTAGTAAAGCCCATGGAAAGAATTTCAGTAAATGCACAGAGAAAGTGCATCAGCTGATGAAAGTGCTTTTAGACAATACTCAAATTATGAATGTTCAACAGGAATACCCCAACTGCCCAACAGATGTTAGACAGTGGGCAACGTCCTCACGGAGCTGGTTATGAATATTCACCAAGGACTAAATGTTTGGGGCTCATGTCATACTTCTCTGAAGAACTAAAAGGCCATGGTTGTTAAAAAATATATGTCACTTTAAGTTTATATATTTATACACATGTACTTTTGGGAGACTTTTACCATCTAGAATCTTTGTGTCTTGCCTTTCAATAGAGATGCTGTTAATTTATAATCCTGATATTGGATCTTTAAAGAATAAACTGAGCAATTGGACCATATGCTTATTTAATCTGGAGTTTTTATGTGGTACATTTGAAGAATTCGCTTCACCTGTCAGTCAATGCAATTAAGAATAAATGCAGTAACAGTCAAAAAAAAGGAGAATTGTTCCAAGTTGCAAGGTCCCCATTAATATATACATAAAAAATAATGCATACATGTAATAATATCAGTATCATAACTTCATCAGTTTGGGTACTATGTACAGATAAGCTTTTATCAAGTCATGGTTCCTAAATATTCTCCCTAGTTCACATATCTTTACTAATCCTACTGCCTTTAATATCTGATTCCCTCACCTAAGAAATATATATAGAATTGCCTAGAAGAGTTCCTAACATACCTTCTCCTCACTTTCCATCAAGCCTATTCTTACTTACAACATGCCAGAGTAACGTTGTGCTCCACAGACTCCTTACTGTTTGAATTTTCAGAGATCATCAAGCCTCTCTTTTCAAAGTCCCTCTGGGTGAACTTAAACCTCCAACCTTTTTACTGGCAATCAAGTCTATTTGCTGTTTGCAGTACCCAAGAATGCCCAACACATAACAAATTAATCAAAATCTACTGCATTCTGTCTATTTTGATTCCTGATGATCTCAGAGGACAAGAGTACAACTATCCCATAATCCTTTCAAGGTTGTAAATCAACACAGAAAGAGACTGCCTCATCTTTTCCCCATTGAGCAGCTGTTGGGTTTGAACCACTGACCTTGTGATGAGAAGCCAAACACTTTAATCGCTGTGTCACTAAGCTCCCATAACACAAAACAGGCCCCTATTAAAAGTTAAGTAAATCTGCAGCTGATTTTATTCTACTTCTATTCATATTACTAGGGAAGACCACATTTTGAAATATTGGCTTTACATAAATATAGAACTAAGTATAGAAGTAAATATAGAACTAAGAAATTCATTGTGCTAAGTATAGAACAAAGATATGCAAAAAATGTGTCTTGAAGATCACTTCTACAAAAACTGCATGTAAGAGGAAGCAGGTACCTTTTAAATCTGCCTCCTCCATTAACAGATACAATCAGGAAAGGAGAGTAACAGGGTGGTATCCTTTCACTATACTTACTCAATCTGTACGCTGAGCATATGATCTAAGAAGCTGGACTACATGAAGAAGAATGCAGCATCAGGATTGGAAGAAAACTCAGTACCATCCTGTGATTTGCAGATGACACAACTCTGCTGAAATGAAGAGAATCTGAAACACACATGGATGAAATCAAAAACTACAATCATCAGTCTGGATTACACCACCACATAAAAACACAAAAATCTTGATAACGGTATCAACAAGTAATATCATGAGAAATGAAAAAGAAATGTTGAAGCTGTCAAAAATTTCATCTTACTTGGATACACTATCAATGCCCATGAAAGCAGTCTTCAAGAAATCAAAGGGTATGTTTATTGTATAGGGCAAGTGTGCTGCACAAGATTTCTTTAAAATGTTAAAGGGCAAAGATGCCACTTTGAGACTTGGGTGTTCCTGGCTCAGCAAGCTGTGGTATTTCCAGTTGCCTCATCTGAAAGCCGGGCAATGATAGGAAGACAAGACAAGAATGACTGCATTTGAATTATGATGTTGGAGACTAATATTGAAAGTACCATCGTGTTAGTCTGGGTAGACTAGAGGAACAAATTTCATAGACATGCATATGGATATAAGGAGAAAAGGTTTATATACAAGAGGAACAGGACATTGAGAAAACATCCCAGCCCAGTTCAGTTCAAAGTCATAAGTCCGATATTAACCCAAATGCCTGAAATCAGTCTATAAAGTCTCCTTCCAACTCACAAAGTCACAGGTCAGTGGGTGCAGAATCCCGGCGCTTGGAGGGGTCTTCACATGGCTCCTCGCTTCCAGGGCTCAGGGGCCATCAACAGCATCCCGTGGTGGCAGAAGCAACTCATCACTGGCAGAGGTCTTCATGTGGCCACCCCATTGTCAGAGGCCTGGCCCCATCAGGGCAAAGCCGTGTGGTCTCTCCGCCAGCTCCTCCAGCTTCTCGGACACTGCCATCCTGTCTTGTCCGTGATTAAACGTCTCTCAGAAACTAGCTCCCAACATCTGGGGAGATAGCTTCTCATCTCCATCAGGGAAATATCATGAGATTTCCCAGAAGTCTCAGGAGAAAGCCATGCCACACAGAGGCTCATTGGCTACTCGATGACTATCTCCAGATTAACAGGCTAGACTCCACCTCCACATTTCAATGATAAAATTAACATAAACAATGACTGCCACAACCATGGACTGCCAGAGGAAGGGACAAATCTGCCTTAAAAGAAGTCTGCCCTAGGGGCTGACACCCAGTGACATAGTGGTTGAGTGCGGGACTGCAGCCCACTGGCTTGGAGGTTCAAATCCAGCAGCAGCTCTCCAGGAGCAAGGTTGGGTAGCTCCCTTGACCACCAGAGGGCAGTGATGCCCCCTCCAAAAAAAAAAAAAGAAGTCCATCCAGATTCCTGTTTTGGATATAGGATCTGCCTGACTTCTAGAAAATGCTACATGGATTTGTTCACATTGTGCTTAATTACTAATTTGCCATGAATAATTTCACAGGGGTTTCATGTCACGTGTTTCAGTGCACATTAATAAATAAGCCCACGTGAACTCATGCTTCCTTATTTGCCAGATACTCTGTCCCTGCTAGAGGCCATGCTTATTGAGGGCAAGTTCACTCACCTCCCCCACCACTTGTAAGGCACACAGCCTGGCACCTAACACCCATCAGATGAGCAAAGTGTGAAGGGAGAACTGGCATCCACTCCACACCTACTGAAGCCAAACACCATGTGAGGCCTTTATGGACATGATGTCATACTGGCCGCATCACACCCCCGTGAGGTTGGATTTAATATCCCAATTTAGAGACAACAGTAGAATTTATCATCAACTGAAGTTCACTCCCTCAGAGACTTTGTGGGAGGAGCATTTTTTTTTCCCATGAGGATGTATGACAACCTTCATTTTTTAGTTGCTGCCTGCATCTCCTGAGATCATTACTGTCAGCACACGGTTGAAAGTCCACGTCTCCCGTATATGACGAGCGTATGTTTACCTCTAGATGTGTCCTCTCTGGTAGAGATGATCCAATGGATGGGGTCTGCCCCAGATATGTGCCCTTTCTCTTTCTACATTGTTCATTATCATGAGATCTTGGTATTTCAAATAGGATTATGCCATTGGTGCTGGGCACTTAAGATTCCCCTAAGGGCCAAGACTGAGTAATTTTCAGGTAATGAGCTTTAATGTCCAAGAGAAGAGACATCCTGAATCACTCTCTGAACTTGTGCCATGGGGCTGCTGTAATGCTCAGAATCAGTACTTCTATAACCTTGCATAATTGATCTTGGGACTTGAAATTGAATCACTTGCAAGGCTTCTTCCAAGAAGGTGGTTTTTCCTTTGTGAAGCTTGTTCTGCTTCAGCTACACAAAGTGAAGAAGACGGTTGAAGAAAAGGATAATCCCTTGGTGCATCTGCCTAAATTGTGAAGTCTTAAAGTCTCTCTGAAGCCCTTTTGCCCTCAAAAGACAACAGACACAGCAGACTATTTCCCTTCCTTCTCTCAAAGCAGACACATCAGGATGCATGCTCTCCAGCAGCTCCCAGTCACTTGCCCTGAGGAGGAAACCAGAGGACACACACCCTCCTCTATACCACCAGACAGAGTCTTGCCACCAGGGAACATGTATCAGTGTACCAGGTGTGGGAAAGTTCAGTAGACCAGATCCCACTCATTCAAAACTTAAGAGCATAAAATCTTAAAGCTGGAACTCTCCCTTTTACAGCAAAGGAAATAGAGGTTCAGAGAAGTTAAATGGCTTGCCCCAAGTCACGTCACTAGCAGAGCTGTTCTCCAGGATGTCAGTCCAGTGCTTATTTATTAAAGAATACTACCCTTCAAGGAGGGGAAGGCTGAAATTTAGTTTTTTTCTACAGTAGCTCAGCTGAGGATGTAAAAAAATATATAGTCAAGGAAATTCTTTTTTTTTTTTTTTAGGCATCACTGCCCTGGTGGTGGGAGTAGGAGGCCCAGCCCCACTGCTGGAATTGAACCTCCATCCCAGTGGGCCGCAGTCCCGCACACAACCACGACGCCACCGGGGCTCAGCCCCGGAAATTCATATTTTTACAACTTAAAAAAGACCAAGGAGCAAAAAGAAGAACCAGCAAAGAATTAAATGTTCATTCTTTTAAAGATTACCCAGACTACCAATGGGGAAAACTTAGTAGATATTCAATAAAATATATGCCTCTTCCTTAAAACAATGATAAGCTAGCCACCATTCTGGCCTCTTTATTTTAAAAGGCCTCTCAAGGATCATAAAGAATGAAATCTAAATCCAAATGAGAGAATGGTGTTAGAGTTTAAATTGTGAACAGCTAGTTTGCAGATGCTCTGGGTGACAGTAGAAGTCCAGAATCCATTCACAGTGTCTACACATGGATTAAGCCTTTGGTGCACCCCCTCTTAACTTAGTCCAGTGGGTGAATAACCTTGCAATAAAAAATCATGGACCAGTATAGGCAATTGAAATGTGAAAATTAAAACAAACAAGAAATATTAGTCATTAGAAAATATGGCCTAAGGATGAGCCCTGGTGGCATAGTGGTTGAGTGTGGGACTGTGGCCCACTGGCTTGGTGGTTGAAATCCAGCAGCAGTTCTCTAGGAGCAAGATTGGGCCTCCCACTCCCACCAGAGGGCAGATTGCCCCCCCCCACCCAAAAAAGAAAGAAAATATGGCCTAGGTGATAGAAGTGATGCTAGGGATCACATGCTAAAATTTTTCAAGCTCACCAACCTTTTTATTGTAAATATATTTCTAAAACAATATAAATTTGGCTGAGCCCTGGGGGCATAGTGGTTGTGTGCGGAACTGCGGCCCACAGGCGTGGTGGTTCGAATCCAGCAGCAGCCCTCCTGGAGCAAGGCTGGGCTTCCTACTTCCACAAGGGCAGTGGTGCCACAGAAATATAATATATATATATACATATATATTTATATAAATTTGACTACACATAGGGAGCTAGTCAGAAGGAATACACAGGGATTGAATTGACCACATCTGTGGGAAAAGACAATGGAGAAGATTACTATCACCAGTCAGAACAAAGTTAGGGTGTGGACTGTGAAACAGATCACCAATTGCTCATATGCAAGTTCAAGTTCAAGTTGAAGAATATTAAAATTAAGACACAAAAGTCAAAAGGTTTGGGGCATGGTTTTTTTTTTTTTGGTTGTTGTTGTTTTTCATTTAAAGATAATCTTAAGTTTATTTTACCTGAATTTAGAGACCATCTCAAGAATAGATTTGATGTACTTAGCACCAATGATGGATGGAATACAAGATGAGTGTGAGATGACATAGAAGATATTAAACATGAAGAAAGCAAAAGCCATTGCTTTTACATTACATATGAAGAAAAACAAAAAAGACAAGGGAAACAATACCAAAATAGATGTCAGAAGAGACTTCGAAACTTGCTCTTCAACATAAAATAGCTAAAAGCAGAAGACATTATGAAGTAAGAGTTTAGTCGATTATTGCAAAGGGTGGCTACAGAAGACAAAGTATGGTATTACACTGAAATATGCAAAGATGTTGAGTTTGAAAACCCAAAAGCAGAGGACACTCTCAACGTCTCTCAAACAAAAAGAACTGAGGAAGAAATTCAAGCCTCCCTATTGAATTTTGAATATTGAATGGTTCTGTTGGCAAAATGTGAGCAAGGCGGGATGGTTCAAAAGAAGATGAAATTTATATGCAAATTCATGATGCCCAAAAGAATTGGTCAATGTTTCATCATTTCAGTAGATGATCGAGAACCAATGGTACTAAAGGAAAAAGTCTAACTGCACTGAAGGCAGTGGTGCAAAACTGGGGCCAGGAATCGATGGATTACCAATGGCTGTGTTTCAACAAACAGATGCGACACGGGAAGTGCTTACTCATCTATCCCTAACCAATTCCTATTTGGGCCTATCCCAAAGGGAGGTGACTCGGCAGAAGAGGGCATTTTACTTACATCCACAGTTCATACACGGAGAAGCAGTGATGCAGAAACCGCACAATGGCATTGGGCAAATGTGCTGCACACGACGTCTGTAGAGTTTAAAAGCAAAAATGTCACAAGGGGCTGAGCCCCGGTGGCGTAGTGGTTGTGCGTGGGACTGCAGCCCACTGGGATGGAGGTTCGATTCCAGCTCCACGGAGCAAAGGCTGAGCCTCCTACTCCCACCACGTGAGGGCAGTGATGCCCCCCCCCAAAAAAAAAAACCAAAAGCAAAAATGTCACATCCAAGACGAAGCTTTGAGTGAGTCAAGACATGATATTCTCACCTATCTGAGATGTACAGGAAATATGGACAATAAATACGGAAGACTGAAAAGAAAGGGTGCCTTTCAATCATGGTGCTGGTGACAAAGGAACCCAAAGGAGCAAATTCATGTTGGAAGAAGTACAGCTCTTTAGAGTCTCAAGTACTTTGGACATGTTATCAGGTTAGACCAGTTTCCAGAAATGGATCTCATGCAAATAAGCAAAACTTTAAAAATTTAAAACTAAAACCAAGGGAGTCCCTCAATAAGATGGGTTGGGTATAAGAATAGGCTCAAACATACTAATTGTGAGGGTAGGGCCAGACAGTGTTTCACTCTGTTAAAAAAAATAGGGTCGTTCTGAGTTAGAACTGGCTTATCGCTATCTAGCAACAATTGAATCACATCGGAGGAGTTGGGGGGGTGGGGGACAATGCAAAGAGGCATTGATGAAAACTCAAGAGCAGAGACAAGCTGACAGTGTCTACGCAGCTCCATGAAGTATTTTGATGTCAAGTTTACAGAGGGAGAAACCGAGAAGCTCAGCAATGTGATTAAGGTCAAGCAGACAGAAAACTGCTGGGTCAGGTGGGGAAGAGAAGACTGGGATGGTTAGACATTGGACCCTGCTTCTGTCTCAGGGACTCAGCTTGATTTTCCAGCGGATCAGATTACCGTCAAACTAAGTCACAGTGTATTTACCTCTGGATGAAGCAGAACCTAGGACATGAGACATTATCAAAATAGTCATCATTACAGAGATGTCATACCCTGGAGGAATGTCCTTAAGCAAATATTGTATCTGTGAATCATTTCCCCATTACAAATAGGACACTGAAGTTGCCAGCTTTCCCTAAATTACAGTCAGTAATAATTCCCAAACACCCAGTGGCTTTTTAAACTTCTCATTCACAGTTCATTTGAAGGCTGGGGCTCTGCTCCTTGTAGCTTCCTTACTGAGGATCCAAGCAGAAGCCACATCTCCTTTAGGGGACATGCTCTGCTCAAAGCAGCCATGAGCAGAAACCATGCAACGGCCTCTAAAATGTTTACCTAGGACGACTTCTCATATATAATATTAACACTTCCTATCATGCAATTGGCCAAAACAGAATACATGGGCAATTCTGCTTTCAAGGGAGAGGATAAGTAGGCTTTTCTCCCAGAGAGACACTATAAATCCTACGCTGTGGACAGGCATGTGAAAAACTCTTAAAGTGTGGTCAATGGGAATATTCACAGGCTTCACCCAGGCCATGCTCTCTGACTTTGGCAACAACTGGTTAAGTTTTCCAATTAGTTCCCAATGAGCATACTCATTCTTGCTACCCCTCACAGACCATTTATTTATTCATATTTACTCATCTTATTGGGGGTTCTTACAGACCTTATAACAATCCATAAATCAATTACATCAAGAGGACTTGTACAATGCTTCCATCATCATTTTCAGATCATTTTCTTTCTACTTGAGCTCTTTAATATTATTTCCTGTTTTTTCCCTCCCTCCCCAACCCTAACACCCTTATGAACCCTTAATAATTTTTTTCAGTTTGCACTGTCTAATGTATCCCTTCACCCACATTTCTGTTATTCATCCCCCTTGAGGGGGGTTCTGCATCTATCATTGCTATCAGTTACTCCTTCTCACGTCCCCTCCCTCCCTTCCCATACCCTCATGGAATTGTTACTCCCATTACTGTTGATAGTGACGGTTTATTGTGCCAACCTGGCCAATAGACACATGTGGGGTGAATTGAAGGGTGGACAAATAAATGGTTCAGTTGAGCCCTGCCTTTCTAGTTCTCAGGTCTCTTGATCTCTGTTGGACGGATCAGGGTGCAGCTGCTTTAGCCAGTTCCCTGCTTCAGCTGACAAAGCCCACTTCCTGTAAGACATCCCTGAGGAGAAGCCACATAGACCTACCCTGATGCAGCCCTAGGGGCTGGAACAGCCGCATGGAGATCCCTGTCAGTGCTGAGATGTTTACACGCTCACTGATTGGGTTTTCCTCCTGCAGTCGGTGTTACTGTGTGTGTTTTGTGAGATTGAGAAGGGCTTTGTAGACTGATGTTGGACATATGGGCTAATGTTGAATATATGGGCTTGGACAGCATCGATAGGGGCGCTTCCTTAATGTATACTTAGCCTTTATATAAAACTCTCTCTTAAATGCATATGAGTTTCTGTGGACTTGTTTCTCTAGTTTACCTACACAAACACGCTGTCTGTGAGGGAATGTCCAACAGTCAACAGAGGTCCTTTGAGTTTCCACTCTGAACCCTCTCCTTCACTTTAATATAATTGTTTGTTTTTTAATCATCTGGTACCTGATTCCATCAACAAACCTCATGATCACAAAGGCTGGTGGGCTTCTTCCATGTGGCATTTGTTACTTCCGTGCTAGGTGGCCTCTTGTTTAACTTCAAGCCTTTAAGACCGCAGACATTATATCTTTATACACATATATAAAACTATAACATATAAAAGGATATACATAGACCAACACCCCATCTCTATATATTAATATGTTTACATATATAAATGTCTATATGTATACCTTTAGATATAGTTTATGCCTCCTAGTTCTTTCCTGTATTCCCTTCTACTTCCCTCCTGGCCCACTATCATACTCAACCTTCATTCGACTCTCAGTAATTCCTCGCAGCTACATTACAATTGATCAAACGCCATCAGGAACTCTGCACCCTCCTTGCCATTGATTGTAGATCCCTTGTTGAGTTATTTGGTTCACAAATCCCTTCTCTCACCTCCTCCTCTCCCATGTTCCCCACCCCTACCCCTGAAAACTTTGGTCCTGTTGCTTCCTCCTGGGGATTGTTTATCCTGTCCATCTTATATAGAAAGATAGATCTTAAAAAGAAAGAAAGATGATGGCATTCGGGGGAGGGGGGCAGGGAGCTAATCCACCCATGGGGAGAGTACTGTTTATGTCTCCATAGGAAAGGGAGGGAGAGAGATCAGACCTCATGTCAATGCACCAAGTCTGAGGGCAACATAGCTCATTAACAGAGAGGGCTGCATATGGAGTAGCCTATAGCAGAGAGGGCTGTAGGACCAACCCCAATCTGAGCTATGTTGACTCCCTCCCTTGAAGAAGGTGCTACAAAGGACAGCACTGAAGACACAGGCTGGGAGAGTGGCCAGTCTGTACTGTCCACCCAGAACAAATTAAGAGGGAAAGAGAGATCAAGAGAGAGAATAGACATCATCCTGGCTCACCAAACCTCAAGGGCGATGATGTCCCTGCTCAGAGCAGTCATGGTGCAGAGAGGACCATCCGGCCAGCTCTAGCATGAGATATGATGTCCCCTCACTGTCCCACAGTGCTACAGAATACCACACTAGAGACACAGTGTAGGAAATGTGTCTCATCTGACTCCCCCACAGAGGGGTGAATCACACAGGTAGCATAACAGATCAGCAATGGAAGCAAAGTCCCTGAGGGAACCCCTAAAATAGACCGTTGTCTGGGGGGGGGGGGGAGCGGAGAGGCAGGGGAAGTACCAGGCACCTCACCAGACCTGGCTGGGGAACATTCATAAAAGTCAGCAGATAGACCTGGAACTATTTATAGGCTTTCTTTTTTTTTATTCTTGCTTTTTATCACTTACATAAATTGTTTCTGTCAGGGGCAAAAGCTACTGGTGAAAATATTGAAATATCCCCTGATGTTTCCAGAAACTGCCCTTTTGAGGAATAAATGAAATAAATGTAGCCCATTGTAAATCTTATCGCTTTTCCAAATTTTGATGACCAAAATGATATAAATATTGTTTCTTAGATCTACTAGTATTACTTATATAGTAACTCATTCAAAGGAAACAAATGACATAAGCTCCCAGAATGGGTTGATTTTGTTAAACAATGGCTTGGAATTTTCCTATTGTGGGTGTTACTGCGTACGTGGCATAATTCAAAGTGCCTTCCACTTGATTAATGCTATCCTGTCGCCATCTTGAAGTTCTAACTAGCATTTGAGCAATTAGAACACATTTTAGTTTTGGAGTATAAGCTGTAAAGTATGCAGCCAGTCTTGTTCAGACTAGTCTTGGGTAGAGAACCTTTTTTCTAGATGCCTTACTTACCAAAATAGCCCAGCATTGCACCCCTCTACCCCCAACCTAGCCACAGTCTATCCTCTCTTCCACTCTTCCAAATCAGTCTCTAATTATACATTAGGCCAATCCCCAATCCACTAGGAAGGGTAAAAGATTGAGAATAAAGGATTTCCCTGGAGTCTTAATGATCGTTTTCTGTGGAATAATTCCTTTGGTAACTGAGAACTTATGAACCTTGAAAATGTGCAAATAAGCATACATTGCAGACACCCTCTGTGATCAGTAAATGATTCAAAGAGGTCAAATGCACAAAAAGAAGTGGTACTTTGGTTTACTTAAAAATGAGAGTCATCTTAGAGTCCCATGAATGTCTCAGGCTCATCCCAAGGCAATGTGTCCCCTTTCATTGTCCTGAATGTTCTCCTTAATAGTATTAACACCAAAAAAAAAAATTGATAGTAAAGCTATTTTTTTTAAAAATCCTTAATTCTGCATATTTTATTATTGCCATTATTTGCATGATTTTACTGACTGATAAGTCAAAAGGGAAAAAACACAAGTCACTTACTTGGTCCCCTTAAGTCTGTGGGTAAAAAAATAGTTAAGGAGTTCAGCAGCTAACTAAAGATTCTATGGAAGAAAACTCTGTGTATGTACTCTTGAAATGTCAGCCATCAAAAGCCTATGAGGCCGAGGACACGGCGAGTTTTGCAAAGCAAGGCAACAAAGGTAAACAGACTGCCCCAGTGGAGGTCTGTGGCTAGAAGCATTGACCATCATCCAGGCTGCACAGTGTGGGAGGGAGTGGGGGAGGATCGGAACATATATGAAGATTTGACAGAAGCTATATGTATATGGGTATTTACTTTTGTGGCAAATGTAGCCATAAATATGGTGGAACATACAGGGGGAAAGTTATGAAAACTTCCCAGACATAAAGAAACACCTTGAAGGACAGCTTGACTGGACCTCGTGGGACAGGACCATAGCCTCCAGGGACCTGTAAGCCAATTGGCAGAGCCTAATCCACAAAGACTATATTCAACTTGGTGAGTAACAAATGGAGGCTTTTAAAGAGCAGTATTCTAAAGGGAAAAATTGGTCTCTCCCTTTCCAGAGGGAGGAAGATAAAGATGACCCAAAACCATTAGTCAAATAGACTGCTAACCCAACCGAACATCAGTTTCTCCAAGCCTGAGACCAGAACTAGATGTGCTCAGTTACTACCACCAATTGCTTTGCAAGGGGTCATGTTAGAAGGTCCTGGGATAGAGTAGGAGAAGAATGTACAACAAAGTTCAAGTCATAAAAAAATTTGAAGACTAGGCTCACGGGCTGGCTGGAGACTGGAGGAATCCCCAAGATTATGGTCCTTAATCATTGCTTCAATTTAGAAATCACCTCATCACGGTGGTTCAATTTGCAGCCAAACAGAAGACAGGTCTATCAGGGAACAATTACACCAGTGAGGTTCACACATTTTAGGATAATCAACCATTTGATCTCAAAAGGGCAGTCTCTTTCCAAAGACAAAATTAAGAAAGGTTAGGAAAGGGCTGAGCCCCAGTGGCGTAGTGGTTGTGCACGGGACTGCGGCCCACTGGGACGGAGGTTCAATTCCAGCAGTGGGGCTGGGCCTCCTACTCCCACCACCGGAGAGCAGTGATGCCCAAAAAAAAAAAAAAAAGGCTAGGAAAGATGGAGGAGTGGAAATGGGACACAAAAATCTTGGCTTTGAGTAGAACTGCATCGGCAGGTAAAGCAATAACATGTGATACCAGAATGTGTTGCAAAGGAGGTTTTTATTAAGAAGCATCAGCTACAAACCCATCCTGTGCAGGCTAAAGTATTGTGTTGCAGGGATCTCTCAAGCTAAGATTGAAAGACCCAGACCTTGAGGAGTAGGGCAATACATTAGAGCAGAAGAGAAAGATAATTCATGGGAAAGTTAAAAAAAAAAAGTGGGTTTGAGTTCTGGTGAAAACCCTGTTAGGACAGGGAAATTTCAGGCAAATCACTTAAGCTCAATCTGAACCATTAAAAATGAAATGAATAGTAAGTCTCTTCTTCAGGAGGCTGGGAAACTTGAATGAAACTACACAAGGAAAATGATTTTGTATAATATTATACAAGTAGGAAGTGGTTTTGTCATTTAAGAAGTTCTAAAGACAGGGCTTTCTACTCCGGTAGCGATTTAAAGGCTTAGAAGGCCACCGAGGCAGTTCTACTCCATCTGGAGGGTCTCCGTGTGCCAGAGTTGACTTGATGGCCCTGTGTTTGGTTGGGGTTTAGGTTGGGCCCATGGCTTAGACATTGGGCTATAAGCCACAGAGTAAGCTGTTCAAACTCACCAGTTCTCTGCTCCTATAATGATTTACAATCTTGGCCACTAGGAGTCTGAATCAACTAGTAGAGGTTTGGTGTGATTTTTTTTTTCAGGGGGGGATGGTTATTACATCAGTGATTTGTGCAGCTTGGCCCTTGGTGTCATAGAGTTGGAAAATCTAGAGAATAACCTTACTCTGGGCCACATGATTGTCGTTGGGATACCCTGGGTAAGCAGAAATCATTTCCAAAGCTATATGTCTCTCTAGTTCATCTTCTCCTTGGAACCATTAGCACAGCAAGTTATATCGACCAAGGTCCTGTATTTCCATTTATTTTGGGAGTCAGGGAGAAGGGCCTTATAAATATCATTAATTTTTAGATCCATTGCATAGTTTTAAATAATGACCAAAATGACATAGGGACAACTTTTCTCTCCTCTGGACTTCACAGGAGGAGAGGAGGGGACTCATCATCAGCATCAATCCAAGACTGATTCCTAGGAGGAGATGTGCCTCCACTCCCTGTAGTCTTTACCAATGCTCATATTAACCACCTCTCCCACACAACTTTCCATTTAAGGGTTCAGCAACTTATTACGATAGCCACGTGGAGGTCTCCGAGGATACTCACAAGTATAGTGTTTATTGAGGAAGCAAAAGCTTACAATTCAGGATCAGGAGCTGCTCAGAATACAATTGTTCACTCAGTCCAACCTCTTTTCAGCATTGTCCAAAGATATGTTCAGGCCCTGCATCCTCCTTACTTGGCTTCTGTCCTATTCAGGCAAGTATTATAAATTTCTACTGGTAAATGCCCCTTCCACCAGTAAGTCTTGCCACCAAGACCCTCAGCTTTAGCTCCATGAGTCAGAAAACCAAACTGCCCCTTTCCCCAACCAATTACATGCCCAGAGATAAACATTCTGTCCAAACATTCTCTCCAAAAGCACTCATCTTGCTTACTCTCTGGGCTGGGAAACCCACCACTTCCTCTCTGGCCCATTCTGTTGACACCATTTCTGCCACCACCATTCTCTCCTTCGACTTCTCAAGATCTCTGCCTACTTCATCCAGTGGTTCAGTGATCTCGGGTCTTACTCCACTCCTGACTTCTCCTTCGTGATGGTAATGACATCCCCTCCCTTTCTGTCACTCCAAATCCAGTGCCATAAAGTTGATTCTGACTAATAGCTACCCTATCGGTCAGAGGAGAATTGCCTTTGCAGGTTTCCAGAGACCATACCTGTTTGGGGGGGGAGGGGGTTGTTTGTTTTTTCATTAATTTTATTGGGGCTCTTACAGCTCTTATAACATTCAATACACCCTTTGTATCAAGCACATTTGTATACATGTTGTATCTTCATTTCCAAATATTTTCTACTTGAGCCCTTGGTATAAGCTCCTCTTTCCCCTCCTTTTTTTTTTTTCAAATCATTCCATTGGGGCCCATACAACTCCCATCACAATCAACACACAAGTCAATTGTATGCATACCCGATTTGCATCTCCTGTTGCCATCATCACCCCTGAAACATCCTCCCCCCCACTTAGGCCCCCAGTACCAGCTCCCCATATTTCCCATTCCTTCCCCCCACCCCTCTCCCCTTTCTCCCATGAACTGTTTACAGGAGTAGGGAGTCTCTTCTAGGATGACTCAGTCTAAGCCTAATAGAATCGTCAAATGGATCATTTCCATATTAAGGTTCCATAAACCTCATTTGCATGGGTCCACTCATAAGTGCGGTGCCCTTATTTATATTGGTGGGCCACAAGCACTTCACATTTGCATAACCCTACCACATCATTCTTCCACTCTTTGGTCAGTTTATCAGCCTGCAGTGGCTCTGATGCTGGAAGCTATGGCACCAGTATGTCAAATACTCTCAGTGTCGCCCATAGTGGATTAGAAAGAAGAAACAGCAAGTCTATTTCTAAAGTGAGCCAACAGAAAGAGGATTATTGATGTCATATGCAAATAAAATTTTGCTGAAGATGAAGTGGATTCAGCAATGTATCAACAGGGGGAGGGGGTTTGCCTGAAATTTAGAAGATGCAGGAGGGCTATCATTGCTGATGCCATATGGATCTTAACTAAACACAAAGAACACCCAACTGTATGGATCATAACCAACAATGGATGAATTGAGAAGAAATGAAATGAGAAGAAATGAAAATCCCAGAACCCTTCATTGTGCTCATGCAGAACCTGTTCATAACTCAAGATACACTCATTAGAACAGAACCAGGGATCATCAACATTTTAGAAATGTCTGCTGAGCAAACCCGTCTACAAAGCTGGGCTGTGGGAAGAAGCAAGCAACATCTGGATTGGAGGGAGACTGGGTAACTTGTGCGAAATGCAAATGATACAACCCTGCCTGCTGCCCAGTTAAAAGGACTTGAAACACTTCCTGAGGAAGATCAAAAAGTGCAGGTTTCATGATGGATACACCTTAATATAAAGAAAACCCTCATAAACATGATACTAGGGAAGAAACTGGCATCAAGGGCTTCATTTTACTTGGATCCACCATCAAAATTCTTGAGAACAGCAGTCAAGAAAGCAAGTGGTGCATTGCTTTGGGCAAATCTGCTGCAATAAACCTCAAAGCTGTCACTTTGCAGACCAGGCTGTGCTTATTGGAGCTATAGCCCTGTCACACTGTTGTTTGCTTCATATGTATGTGAAAGTTGGACACTGAATCAGAAAGACCAAAGAAGAATTGATACTTTCTATTTAAGACCTTGGTATCAGCTCCTCACTTTCCCCTCCCTACCCACTTAAGTAAAAAGCAAATGTTTTGAGAATGATGAGGGCTATAAATGTACAAATGTGCTTGACATACAATGGATGGATGGATGGATGGTCATGAGTTGTATAAGCCCCCCACAAAATGATTGTTTTTAACTAAGAAACCTTAAAAAAAGATCAAAAGTCTCAGAAATGAGAGAAGAAGCAGAAGCAGAAGAAGAAGAAAGAGAAGGAAAAGAAGAAATGCATTTGAATTATGGTACTGGTGAAGAATACTGTGAGTTTTGTGGACTGCCAGAAGAACAAATAAGTCTGTCTTGGAAGAGGTGTAACCAGAATACTCCTTAGAAATTCTTTAATCTCACATACTTTGGACATGTTATCAAGATGAATCAGTCCTTGGAGAAAGAGATGATGCTTGGAAAGTAGAGGGACAGCAGAAAGAGAGAGAGTGAGCCCCTCAAGGAGGTGGCTTTACATCGTGGCTGCATCAGTAGGCTAAAATGTAACACAGTTTTGAAGAGGATACTAGTCTGGGCAGTGTTTCCTTCTCTTGTACATAGGGTCACTACTCAACCAATCTAAACAACAATAACTCAATCATTTGGTGGGAGTTACAAAGACAATTGACAAAAGAGCCATATCTAGTAAGTCACTGTACCATAATAATATAGCAGAGAATTTAATTTAAGTGAACCAAAATACCCTCTCTGATCACATTGATACAAAGCTACTTTGAAAAAATTTTTTTTTCCTTTTCAGAAGATAGTTGATGTAAAAGAGATAGGTGGAATGAAGGTTAAAGTTGGTTTAAACTTAGTAAGCCAAGTAATTCAATGAATCAGCAACTGATGAGTCTGATTATTTTTACAATTATTATTGTTTATTGAGTTTTCACTAGGCCAAGTGCTTTAATTCTTTTTAATCATTTTATTGGGAGTTTATCCAACTCTTATCACAATCCATACATCCATTCATTATATCAAACAGATTTGTACATTTGTTGCCATCATCATTCTCAAAACGTTTGTTTTCTACTTGAATCATTGGTATCAGCTCCTCATTTTTCCCCACCCTTCCTCCCTCCCTCCCTCATGCACCCTTGATATTTCATAAATTATTACTATTTTTCATATCTTACACTGTCCGACATCTCTCTTCACCCTCTTTGTTGGGGGGAGAGGCATCACTGCCCTCTGGTGGTCATGGGAACTACCCAGCGCTGCTCCTAAGAGCCGTCCCTAGATTTGAACCACCAAGACCACGGCCCGCAGTCCTGCACTCAACCACTTACGCCACTGAGGCTCAGTCCCATCCTTTTTTTTTAAAACCTATAAAACTACTGTTCCTTCACTGAAAGTTCGAAAACATTATGTCCACTTATTTCTTTCCTGTAACTTTCTATTTCTCCTTTACATGCACAATAGCTAAAACTTTGATTTTCATATTGAAATTGGGGTACATAAGTACAGTTTTATACTATATCTATAAACTAAGATTTTCTGAAGACTTACATTTGGCCTGATAGAATAAAAGAGATTTCCAAAAAATCACATAAGGTCATTCCTACAATGGAGTAAATTGAGAATCTACAGGCCTACATATCTTGTTATTCTTGCAGAGAGGAACCTAGACACAAACTCTGGTTTCCCACTATATATCAAGTATTCTCCCCCCAAGACTTTCATTTGGAATCACTTCCTTAATTGAAAGCACTCAAATTTGTGTTCTCAATATTAAGGCGTGGTTGATTTGAATCCTCTAAAAAGATATGTTGACATTCTATGCACTAGTCAGTGTGAATATGACCTTTTTCAGAAATAGAGCCTTTGCAGATGGCATCATTTGACATGTGTCCATACTGGAGTATGGTCAGCCCTAATCCAACATAGCGAATGACTTTACAAAAAGAGGAAAAGAGGCCTGAGCCCCGGTGGCGTAGTGGTTGTGTGCAGGACACACAACCGCCCACAGGGTTGGCAGTTCAAATCCAGCAGCAGCTCTGCAAGAGCACGGCTGGGCCTTCTACTCTCACCAGGCCAGTGATTCCACTCCCCTCAAAAAAAAAGAGGAAAAAAGACCTAGAGAGGCGCATAGAAAGAGAGAGTGGTCATGTAAAGCAGAAGCAAAGACTGAGATGAAGCATCTACATGCCAAGGGGTGCGGGAGCTGGAAGAGACACAGAAGACTCTTCCTATAGAGCAGTGGTTCTCCACCTTCCTGATATCGCGACCCTTTCATATGGCTCCTCATGCTGTGGTGACCGATGCAGCCCCAACCATAAAATTATTTTTGTCGCCATTTCACAACTGTAATTTTGCTACTGTTATGAATTGGGCGGCCCCTGTGAAAGGGTCCTTCAACCCCCAGGTTGAGAACTGCTACTAGAGGGCCTTCAGTGAGAAGGTGTCTCTGCTGAGAGGCCAAACTCAGCCTTCCAGCTTCCAGAACTTCTAGAAAATCGATTTCTGTTGTTTCAAGCCATCCAGTTTGTGGCACGTGGTCATGGCAGTCTTAGGAAACTAATACGCTCAATTTTTACAGGGAATTACTTCTTTTAAAATTCATGTGTAGCTTTCCATTTTATGACACCCTTTCCTAGAAGTTCTAATAATGAATGTATCTTTCAGGAGAGGAAATTCTTCTAACAGTCCTATGTGTTGGGAAGCAGAAATGATGACTCTTCTATGATATAAATCGACATTCTAATAGTGAAAAAAATAGCTGTACTCATTCATTAGTGTCACAAAGTACTCCAAGCTGAATGGGAAGGAATATCTGAGTGGAGCTGATAACAGCCAAGGCTGAATAGGAAACACAACAGTCCAGTACAAGCTATTGAAAAGTTCCATAAGAGGGAGAAAAAAAAAAGGATATGCAACAGGAAATTCCTGACCAGTAGTGTAATCTCTTACATAAATATGTTGGCAGATAAATGGATCTTTATGATTTCGCTTACGCCTGCTGTTAACTCCCCTTTAGACGTGCCACCTTGTAAATATATTAGAACTCTACCTATATTTATTAACAGTATTATTTGATAAATGGGAGATTCATTGAAATTGCCTCAAAATATCCTTGGCTCTTTGCCCAGATGTGGGGGCTGGGGCTACGAACTAAAATACCAAATAAACTTCTTGAGAATTAGCCTCGGGAAAAGTCGTAGACTGAGGATTCCATATAACTTCACGGCCTTCTAGTTGGTTCTGACTCATAATGACCCTGTAGGACGGGGTACAACCGCCCCTGAGGGTTTGAGACTGTAAATCTTTACTGACCAGACAGCCTCGTCTTCCTCCCATGGAGCAGCTGGTGGGCTTGTACAACTCACTGACCTTGCTATGAACAAGCCCTTGTGGAAATACCCTCACTGACTACTATGGTATAGAAAGAATTTTTTAAAAACTCACTGCCACACGGCTGATTCCAACTGGTAGTGACCTTGCAGGACAGGACAGAACAGAATTGCCCCTTTGGGTTTCCAAGGCTGTAAATCATGGGAGCAGAAAGTCTCATCTTTGTCTTATGTGCAAGGAATTAGGGTGCGGTCATTTGAAAGTATTGATGATGGCTGCTGTCACAGGGCTCAAACATGGCCGGGAAGTAGAGTGTTCAAAGGAAAGTGAAATACTTATTGAACCCCGACTATATGTACAGGGAATTCTGGTGGGGTAGTGAGTTATGAGGTGGTCTGCTAACCACAAAGGCAGAAGTTTGAAACTACCTGTTGTCCTAGAGGAGGAAGAAGAGGCTTTATAAGCCTAGAAAGGGTTACAGCCTCAGGAACCCGGGAGTGGTTCTACTCTGTCCCCATGGCAGTGAGGTTGGTATGGAGCTATGTATACATATGTCAACTTTCCTTGCACTGCTTCATTTCCTCTTTAAAACCTTACTGCCAAATGGTGTTATCCTAATTGTACAGAGTCTCAAAACTGAACTTCTAAGAAATGGAGCCATCTAACTCTATGCTTTCACTTGTAGGGAGACCTAGATTTCATCATTCTGACTCTCCCACTCTCTTCCTATGGAGCGTTGAGAAAGTTACGGAACGTCTCTGGGCCCTGCTTTCTTTATTCATAGAAGGAGAGTGAGGCTGCCTGCCTCACTGCTTCATAAAGTGTCTGGGAAAGTGCTCATGAAACTGCAGAACAATACAAGTTGCGGTTCCTTGTGTTGTTAACATAAACTAAGGATTAACTAATAAGAGAAAAGGGACAGGTATTGATTATCAAATATTGCCTCTGAAACTGTTTTCGAATGCAATGCGTCATTGGGCAATACTGGGCTGTCACTTTTCCTGGTTGGGTGTCAATGAATCATTTCCTTCATATTTGCATGAAGCTATGCCACTCCTGAGTAGGTTAGGTCCCCACCCTGCTTTATCTTAACAGTGTCTACACAGCACGTAAGCAGCAGCTTAGTATTGTTTAGAATGTCACTTATACAAGTCTCCAATTCCTTTCTGAAGAGATTTCCAGCCAAAGACAGCAACTAATGGACCTTTCATTGACTAATGGAGTCTACAGTAATAAGCCCTATGGCCCCAAAATGAGAGACCAGGGACCCTTCGTGCTATCCAGTCTATCTTGTCAACTAAAAACATGGTTTTCAAAATGCAATCACATGATAAAAATAGATCATAAAGGTGAGCATAGAAATCTGCTTTCTATATTATTATGTTACAGGTTACAGTGAGCACTTATTAATCATGTGTTTTAAAAATCAAAAAATTGAAATTGGAGGCTATTCATGATCATCAGAGAAATCTTAAAAATAATCTCAGAATTCAGTTTATTTTTTTTTTTGAATTCAGTTTATTTTTTTACTGTTTTTTAGTGGGCAGGAAATTGAGAAAGGCCTGAGTTATAAGCAACTGAATGTGAAAACAGTTCCTGTTTGTTTTCTTTCCTTTCTGTGGTGGCTATAGGTTTGTTTAAAGAGGGCCTCAGTGGTGTAATGGACACCACAAGGTCAGCAGGTTGAATCTGATAGTCGAACCACTAGATTAAGATGAGGTCACCTGCTCCCTTCAAGATAGATAGCCTTGGACATCTGTGGGGACACTTCTACTCTGTCCTCTTGTTAGAATCAACTTGATGGTAGTGAATTTGAAGGGGGGGGGCTGTTAATAGGCTTTTTGATGTGTGTGTAACAGATGACAATGTTTTTCAATGAAATAACTAGTCAGGGAGCCTTTGTTCAAGCACATGTACATGAAAGTAGCCTGGCCATACAACTTTGAACTGTGGTGCGATAGACGTACCCCTGGGTCTAAAACTTAAAAAAGAAAATCTGCCATCAGGTCAATTCCAACTCGTAGCGACCCCGTGTACGGAGTAGAAACCCCCTTGAGGGGTTCCGAGACGGAAACTCGTCGTGAGAACTGATAACCGCGTCTTTCTCTTGTGGAGTGGTCGGTGGATTCAAAGGGCTGCCCTGACGGCTGGCAACCCCACCCGTTACCCACTCCGCCTCCAGGGCCCCACAATGCGCACCAAAATCACAACCACCACGCGGTTTGAGGCAGCGGATGACTGTGAGACAAGGTTGCAATTGGTGAGTCGATAGGGTGCATTAGGTGTGCACGATCGGACTTTGCTACTTTTTCTCGAAGTCTGAAAGCGTTCGATAAAAAACGTTGACAAGAAAACAAACGCTCCGTTCACACTCCCAGAACTGGAACACAGCGCCCGCCCCCACAGGTCTCCCGCCTTCTTCCTCCTCACTCGGGCTCTCCCGCTCCGTCCTTCTGGCAGAAACGGATGCTGCGTGCTCTTTGAGTAAACCATCACTGGACGCGTGTCTGCCCAAGACATCATCAAGCATAGATGGCATCACCTCCCCTCCCTTAAGCAGCTACTTTTTCAGTCCGTGACTCTCTTAGCCAACCTGTGACCCTCCCCTTCGGGGAGGACGCTTTTCTCATTCTGTGACTCGGTGGGGAGAACAGCCCCGCTGGAGGCAATGAACGTGAACGGCGCGGCACTTTGGGGCCATTTCCTGCCATTTCGTGCCCACTGTGTTCCTGTTTGGCAAACTGGGCAACCGCAGATTTCGGGGAACGATGAGGAAAAGCTGACACAAAACCCCTCAAGTAAAACTCAGTGGCTGCCTCTCCCGGGAAGATGGCAAAAGAGTTCTTACACATGGTAGCTTGGTGCCGCGCGGCGTGGAGTACGAATGCGGGAGTGAAAACGCTGGAAGGAGGAGACAGCAAAGATTCTTGCCATCCCGCGCGGCCGTCTGCGGCGCACACTGCTGGCCCGGTGGGCTCCCACCTGCTTCCTCCTGATGCTACACTGACAACGCCTTCTTGGGAGAGGGGGCTGCGCAGCCGATTGCTGGTAACTTAACCCTCTCCCACATGCGTGTAAATAAAGCTATTTCAAGCACATCGGAAATGAAACGCCAGAAAGTGCCACAGAGGAGGCACGCTGGGAACAGGAATGGGATCCGCGCTGCGCCACCATCCCCACAGTCCAGAAATGTATCAACAGAGAGGTGCTGCCAGTGGACCGGGCGCACAGAGTAAGGCGATGGGCTCTGTTTCCCTTGGGGAGCTGGACGAAGCACGTGTAGTCTCTGTTACAGCCCAAACCAAATCTCCCCAGGCAGGGTCAGTGTCTCAGTGGGTGAGAATAGATTCCTCTTCACAGAGGGACAGCCGCTAGCATGCAGGATGGCTAACTCGATCACAAAAGCCCGTGGGTCCTTGTTCTTCCCCACATCACATCATCTAGAATTCAGGATCAACACTACTGAGCCTGCCTTCGGAAATTGCTTGCTCTTTTAAAGTATTCCGTTATTTCCTGTTCTCCTTCTTTCTGTCCCTTGGTCCAGGAAAACTTCAGAAGGAGAAAAGAGAAAGGTTTCCAAGAACGGAAAACAGAAGACTATTTCTCTCAGCCCAGTGCTCAAATGGAAGCTCAATCTGTTGAAATCACTGTGACATTCATATCTACCCCAGTCTAGCTCAGAAGAACCCTGCTGGCATCATGGATTATATAGTGGGCTGTTAACCCCAAAGTCAACAGTTCAAAAGCACCAGCTGCTCCACAGAAGAAAGACAAGGCATTCTACTCCGATAAAGATTGATAGTCTTGGAGACGTGCTGGGGCGCTATGAGTCCTATAGGGACCCTGAGTCAGAATCGACTAAGTAGCAGTGAGAGAGTTGATTAAGCTCAAGACGAAATGTGTATAATTCCCCAAAACTGCTGCATGACTTACTGCATAATTATACGACTGACTCTACTTCTATGATTCCTTTCCCAATCAGAGCCCGTTGACCTGTGCTGGGGAGATCGGATATCCAGACTTCACCTCTTTAAAATAGGTTGCCCTCGGGTCAATTCCAACTGTGGCCAACAGTGCTCTCCATGACAGGCCTCTTTTCTCAGACTGGTAACAAGCAGGTCACAGTTCTCATCCACCCAGTGATTTAAGCCGACCAGCCAACTCACAGACAGAAAACAGGTTACTCTGTTTCTGTAAAGATGATGGCTTTGGGAGTCCCCTGGGATGGGGAGGGGGGTGCTCAATCACTTGGAATTGATTCAATAACAACAGGCTACTAGTATTGGAAGAACTCATGACCTGGCCACAGGAAGGAAAATCATGGCATCCTTTTTTAAATCCTCAATTTTTTTCTTCTGTCTAGTTCTTTAATGATTCATCACCCCATTTTCATGACCCCAGTTCTACCTTGCAAATCCCGCTAGACCGGAGCATGTGCATTGGTACAGATAAGAGCTCAAAGCACAAGGAATCCAGGACAGATGAACTCCTCAGGAACAGTAATGGAAATAACAATACCATGAGGCTAGCGGGGAGGGGTGAAAGGGGAAACCAATTGCAGTGATGGATATATCCCACCACCTCCCACCCCACCCCCCGCCACCCAGGGTGAGAACAACAGAGATGTGAGTGAAGTGAGACAGTGGTCAATGTAAGACATGACGATAATAATAATAATAATTTATAAATTATCTAGGGTTCCTGAGGATGAGAGGGTGGGGGAGGGAGGAAAGACATCGAAAGCTGATACCAAGGGCTCAAATAAAAAGGAAATGCTTGGAAAAGGATAGTGGCAACATACGTATAAATGTGCTTGACATAATGTATGTATGGATTGTTAGAAGAGCTGTAGGAACCCCCAATAAAATAATTTTTTAATCATTTCTCCTACATTGTTCTGCTCTCTTCCTTTTCTCGACACTTCAATCCCTTTTGCAAATAGGCAACTGCATATGCCCCGACCTATTGAAATGGCTTTTGGAGTAAACTGGAGTTGAACCCTCATTTCCAATGCTCTGGTGTTTCCTAAGCAGTGCTCTCACTGAGTGTAGTGGGAGTGGTCGTGGGGACACCTTTGTTCTTGCCTGTACCAAGTCTGGGCACCAACGGATGAAAAACACACATCAAAACCAATCTAATGCAAGGGAGAATCCAAGAGCTGAAATGCAGAGGGATCGCAGTAAGACACCAGTGATCTTACCAGTCCTTACCAGGGGCTTACACTCTGCCATCTTTTCACTAAGAATTCTGAAAAAGACAAGAATGCACAATCAAGACATGCAGAGAAAACGTCAACCTCCAGAAAGCATCTCTCCTCCTCGGTTTTGCAGGCATGGGATGGGATGGCACAGTGGCAACGCTTCATCTTTAGCAGACAAGGAGTAGAGAAAAGCCTAGAGCAGTAGTTTACAAAGACTGCGTTTTCACCTGCGGTGACTCTTCATCAAGACAAGCACATCTTGTGCCCGTCCCGCGTGGTGCTGCCAGTGGAGCAGTGCCAAGAGAGTAGGATTGGGCAGCGATGCGCCCCAGGAGGTCTGTGGGACATAAAATGGGGCTGGGGGGGAGCAAATGGCTAGGAAGTTGTTGTTGTTGTTGTTGTTGTCATTGTTGTTGTTGTTTTCGAATTATCCATTCCTAATCCCTTTTCTCTTCTTCTTGGTAATCAGGGGATTAAGTAAGGTCAGAGAAACCGGGCCTGTGGACATGACCTAATTAAACATTTTCCAAGCGTTGGGCAACTATGACACGTATAAAGGGCAGCACCAGTGGGAGAAGGGCGGAATGCAGCAGGGAGCTGAGGGCCAATTAGAGGTGGCAGCAGTCCGAGGTCCCTGAGATGCTGACCATAACTGCTCCCGCCGCCTCCCGCAGGTTCCTGTTACCGCTTCCCAAAGCGAGAGCTGATCCTCCCTCCTGGGCCCTCTGTTCCCACAAAGCAGCATCCCCTGCTGCAATGATGTAATGGGAGGTGAGTGGCCAACAGGGGTTGGGGAATCAGGGAGTTCCGGTTTTGACTCCTGCCTTGCATGTCCTAGTTTACTGAATGCCGTGCTTCTTTATCCCCAAAATGGGATGAACAATGATGGAGGTCATAAAAATGAGCAGCCATGAAACCGGCCTTGTGCTCAGTGCCATTTACGTACGTTGCCATTTAATAGTCTCCAGGAAACCCTTTTGTAAGGCATTATTGAAAATAATTATGACAACTACAGTTCCCTTTCACAGGTGAGGAAGCTAAAACACAAATCCCAAAGAAGTTACATTACCCAAGATCTAACTCTAAGCCTGAATTCTTGGTCCCTGATACAATTATAAGAACACCTTATAGGATTGGAGGTTCAAATCCAGCAGCAAGGCTGGGCCTCCTATTCCCACCACCAGAGGGCAGTGATGCCCCCCTCAAAAAAAAAAAAGAACACCTTATAAAATTATAAGAGCAGAAGCCACGCATCATTGAGCTAAGAAGCAAACAGCGAAAAGACCTTGGTAGCTCTTGCTCTAGCCACAGGAAAGGGTGAGGGCCTGGAGCACGCCTGCTGGCACAGCTGACAGAGGCTAACCCTGACCTAAGCACCCAGAGCACTACATTGTAATCTGTTGACTTCCCTAATAAACGTCAGAATGGTGAATCTTATCTGTGAATTCCTGTGGCCGTTGTGATGAATGACTGAGAGATGAATGGGATGAGAATCCCATGAGATGAATGGGAGAGAAGTGGAGAATGCTGGCTTGCGTGACTGAAGTCAGAACTGATAACGAGGTTGGAGGCTGGAGGCATGGTTGGCCTGGACATCATAGGAAATAGCCTTGGGCTGAGACTGATGGTGACTCAGCTCCACCCTCGTGAAGTCAGAGGAGGTCCGACACCATCTCCGGTTATTGGTACCTTTGAGGCATATCGTCCTTTAAATAAAACCGTTGTAGGTGAAGGAGTGAGCAAGGGGCAAGGAGATGGGATTTCATACTCGGTCTCAGTTTTCTACTTGAAGTGACCCTTCCAGTGTTTGTGATTTTTAAGGTTCCAAGTGAGAGAATACAAATTCCATTGTACTTGCATGTCTCACTTAAATTTTGTAAAAGTTGAAATTACATGTCACAATGCTTCTGCATCTGGGAGTGAATATTTGCTTTCTATCCGTTCTTTGCTTGTAATTGACGTCTTCTTGTCATGAAAGCGCTCTAATGAATGTTTAAGCCGCCCACATGCCAAGATGACAATCAGATTCGGCACAATGACTTCGGTTTGGGCATATACCTGGAAGGCTTCCGTTAATAAAATAAAATTATTATTGTGCTTCCTTTCTTACTGCCAACTGACATCCCACATCGGAAAGGGCCCTTCTCAAGCTGCACATCTATTTATAACAACGTGCTGACCATCTTCCTTCCTCTGGCACATGGCCCGTGACCTTGACCAGTATAGGACAGATAGAACAGTGCCATCCACATATGTTTGTGACACTCTAGGCATCAGGTAAGCTATTGCTCAGTGTGTAAGAGTTATCCAGAAGGGCACAGACAGTTCTGTCTGACAATACTGCCTGTCAAAGAAAAAGAGCAGCCTAACCACTAAGTACCCAGAGGCCTAATCACTGGAATTAGGAAATGCTTTCTGAGCACAGTAAAGCGAGGACGGAGGTAAAACTTGGCAGCTTTAGGAGATGTCACCCTTCCAATACACATCAGTGGCACCTCAGTGCATGCCAAATATGCAGGCATCCCATGTCCAAGGCATGGAGCACCAGGAATGCCCAGGAGAACACCAGTCATGAAGAGGTGCCAGAAAGACGTTCAATGATGAAGTGAGAGAGTTTATAACTGTTATGCTTGTTCCTAACAGTATCATTTAGAAACCTAAAATAATGAATCCCCCTGGGAACCTATTATGAACATTAAAGGAATTTAAACAGTTCCTGAATGGTGCCAGGGAGTAAACACAGATCCCGACATTCCCCATAGAGCTAGAAATAAATCCATCCTGAAGGTCTCCTTCCTGTTCACATAAGTCTCCTTCATTCGCATAACCCTCCCATAAAATCTGGTGGGAATCTTCCCTCTTTTAACCAAACCTTTATCTTTGTGATACTCTCCTGTCAAGATATAGACAAATAAGTGAGGTTCCAGATACCTACTCAGATAACTCAAAACTTGCTTTTTACCAGAATCCAAAAAAAAACAAATCCACCCAATATTAAGGTTATATGTGGTGCTTCAAAATTTCTCTATAAAATAGAAGCCTGTAGGTATCCCTAGTGCCCTTTCCAATGCATGCACACATTTTGTAATTCTGGGGTGTGTTTGTTCAGTGGGGTTTGGGTTTACGAGGGACTCAGCAGTGATTTTAGATGGCCGCTATCCTGGCTCTTGGCAGCTTTCCATTTGTGGTAGATTGACCTGACTGTTTCTTCTCAGGCTCAGCAGTGACTTCAAAGATAAACCAGCTTTTTTTCCCAAGTGATTATTTCCACCTTAGAGGAAAATCTTTCTTCCTTACATTTATGATCAATTCTCATTCACTTGTAAGCATCAATTCTAGTAAGGGTTGACTTGTCTCCTCCAAAAGATATGCTGAAGTCCAAAATCCTGGTACTTGTGAACATAGCTTTGTTATAAAAAGATGTGTGAGGATGTTTGTGAAGATAAGGTCACCCTAGTGAAGGGTAAGTCCTAACCAAATTGAGGAGAGTACCCTTAAAAGAGAGAAGAGACACGAGAAGACAGATGGGAGAAGTGTTGACTTGATTCTCGGTATAGCCATGATTCTCAGTGCTATACAATGCCCCTCCACTTTGTGGTCTGATATAATAATCCTCTGTACCCTAAACTCTAACCTCTACGATATTCATGAGGCAGAACTCAATATGCTAAAAATTCAGAATGCATTCTCCAGAATTAGATGGTATTTTGAGCTCACTCCGTTTTAGACAAATAAAAGATGAATCAAGCAAGCCAACATGGGAGAGACCTGAGACTGACCAACGAAGAATAACCAGGAACAGTGTGTCCTTTGGACCCAGGATTCCTGTGCTAAGAACATGCTAGACCCAAAGGAAGACTGACAGCAAGACATTCCAAAGATATCTCTAAGGACCGTCGGGCCCACAGATGTTGACAGAAGACAGGGACTTTTTCCCAGGGCCAACAGAGAGAGAGAGAGAGAGAGAGAGAGAGAGAGAGAACCTTCCCCTGGAGCTGCTGCCCTCAATTCAGACTTCTCAAGAGAGACCAATCCCTGGGAAGGAGACCATGCTGGGTCAGGTAAAAAAGTAACAAAAAAGAGGACGCCCATTGACAAGATGGATTGACACAATGCCTCAAACACAGGACTTATGGGCATGGTGGACAAGACTTCCTTCTCTTGTGCATACTTAGGGTGACTATGAGTTGGAACCAGCATAAGGGCACCTAATGAAAGACAAGCAAAGAAAGCAAAGCTTCCTCTTGTGTACGTTGGACAGGCTATATCAGGAGAGACCAGTCCCTGAAAAAGGACTGCTTGGTCAAGTAGAGGCACAGCCAAAAGGAGGAAGCCCCTCAGCAAGACACTGGGACGATGTGACACGGCGAGTGCAACCATGAGCACACGTGTAAGAACGATTAGGAGGATGGTGCAGGGCCGAGGGGTTTCATTCTCTTGTACAGAGGGTCTCTATGAGTCAGAGCGCAACAACGAACAAAACAACTTGCAAGATAGGCTATTTCTGTTTTTTTAAACCCTCCATTTTTGTGGCAGCAGCACTAGATCACGAAGGCAGATGACTATGGGAAGATACAGCTAAAATCCAATAATGCCTGAAAGGAGCTGAGAGAGATAAGAAAGCATCTTCCCCTAGACACTTTGAAAGGGTATCCCCTGGTGGACTTTGATTAGGATTTCCAACCTTCAGAACTGTGAGTTAGTAAATATCTGTTCTTATGAGTCACCTAGTTGGTATCATTTGGTTCCAACTGCCCGAGAAAAGGAATGCAAACTCCCATTGGAGCTCTGTGAACCTCAATTTCTGCTTTATGTTAAAGGAGTAGGAGGAGTATCTGAAGGAGTTCTGGTGGCATAGTGGGCTATGCATTGGCTTGCTAACCACAAGGTTGGCAGTTAGAAACCGCCCGCCACTCCATAAGAGAAAGATGAAGCTTTTGACTCTCCTCGAGAGGAGTTACAATCTCCAGCCTCAATCCCAACTATGTGGACAGCCCCCTTCCCTGCAGAAGAATTCACTTCACAGGACAGCACTGAAGCTACAACAGCTCAGGAAGAGGCACATGTCTAATCAGAGCACATGGGAGCAAATGAAGGGGGAGGAAGAGAGACTGGAGCACATCCTGGCCCACCAAACCCTGAGACCTGCACCCACAGCCCTACGGGGGATAACACTGGAGACACAGTGTGAGAATTGCACCCTGTCTGACCCCACTGCACCAAGGTAGAACACTAAATGTGTATATAGAACAGCAAGGAATGAAGTCCCCAGGGAATACCAGAAATAGACTCAGACCAGGACGTGGCAGCCCGTCAGATCAACCAGAAAATACTCCTAAAGGTCAAGAAACAGACCTTGAACTATTTACAGTTTTCCTTTGTTGTTGTTTTGCTTTCTTTTGTTGCTTTGTTTTGCTCTGTATTGTTTTTTGCGCACATTATTATTTCTGTATGTCTATCTAGATAAGATAGACAGGATAAACAATCCAGAGGAGAAGACAATGGGACCAGTGGTTCCAGGGACATCAGAGAGGAGGAGGCAGAGGAAAGGAAGTGGTGCTAACCACCCAGGGACAGAGGAACAACAAGTGATTCAAAGTCAAAAGCAAGGAGGGTGTAGGAGGCCTGGTAGGAATTGATCAAGTAACTGAGAGAAATTGCTGAAACCCAAATTAAGGCTGAACATGATAGTGGAACAAGAGGAAAGTAAAAGGAAATAGAGGAAAGAACTAGGAGGCAAATGGCATTTATAGAGGCAAATGGCATCTAAATACAGGCATGTACATATGTGTGTATATATATATATGACATTGGGGAAGCAGATCTATGTGCATATATTTATAGGTTTGGCATTAAGGTAGTAGATGGACATTGGGCCTCTACTCAAGCACTACCTCAACGTAAGAACACTTTTATTAACCTGCAATTCCATGATACTCACCACCCCCTACTCCACTCCCAGCATGATCACTTAAGACAAAGCAGGTACATAAGCAAATGTGGTGAAGAAAGCTGATGGTGCCTGGCTATCAAAAGATATCGGGTGCTCACTTCATCAGCACATATACTAAAATTGGAACAATACAGAGAAGTTTAGCATGGCCCCTGGGCAAGGATGACAAACAAATTCGTAAAGCATTCCTGGCCCTCTAGCTAGAAGCAACAAAGCCCACATGGAAGAAACATCCCAGTCTGTGTGATAATGAGGTGTCTATAGGATCAGGTATCAGGCATCAAAGAACAAAAAATCATATCATTGTGAATGAAGGGGAGTGCGGAGTGGAGACCCAAAGCCCATCTATGGGCAACTGGATGTACCCTTACAGAAGGATCATGGGGAGCAGTCGCCAGTCAGGGTGCAGTATAGCAACAATGAAACATACAACTTTCTTCTAGTTCTTTAGTGCTTCCTCTCACGTACCCCCACTACCATGATACCAATTCTATCTTACAAATCTGGCTAGACCAGAGGGTGTACACCAGTACAGAACAGAGCTGGAAACACAGGGCATCCAGGACAGATAGACCCTTCAGGACCAATAATGAGAGCAGTGATACCAGGAGGGGAAGGGGAAGATGGGGGAAGAAAGGGAGAACCCTTCACAATGATCTACATATAGCCCCCTCCCTGTGGGATGGACAACAGAAAAGTGGATGAAGGGAGAGATTGGCCAGTGTAAGACATGAAAAAAATAATAATAATTTGTAAATTATCAATGGTTCGTGAGGGAGGGAGGGGAAGGAGGAAAAATAATGAGGGATACCAAGGACTCAAGTAGAAAGCAAATGTTTTGAAAATGATGATTTTAACAAATGTACAAATGTGCTTGATACAATGGAGGGATGTAGGAATTGTGATGAGTTGTATGAGCCTCCAATAAAATGATTTAAAAAAAAAAGAATTATAATCTCAGAAATCCCCAGGGGCAGTTCCACGCTGTCCTCCAGGGTTGCTTTGACTTGGAGTTAGCAAGGTGGCAGTGAGAAGGTGAAAACCTCTGCTATCATTTGCTGCATCATTCCATTCCCATGGACGTGTAAAGCAGTATCAGCACTGAGGATCTTCACTTCCGGGGGACAAGGTCAGCGATTAGAACAAGGTGGCATGGCCACTCCGTTAGCCTCCTTCTCCAGAGTTTACTTAGATCAGCCCCTCTTTTCACCCCACACCAGCAGTGAGGATGTTGCACACATTTGAAATAGAGTTAGAGATTTTTGGTGGGGGCTCAGAGTCCATATTTTACATCCTGGATTCCCTGACCTTCTAAGTGGTTTGGTGCTTTTTTTAAGTGCATATATTAAGGCTTACTTCATTGATAGAGCCTTCAGTGAATATTCATTAAATGAATGAATTGTTCTCCATGTTAAGCTTTACTTAACTGACACAGCTCTCAGTAAATGTTCATTACATGCACAAATGACTTGTTCCCCGTGTTATGGATGCCTACTTCATCTTCTGTTAAGGTGCCCACTTCTGTGAACGCTTCTCCCAAGCACTGCAGGTAGGTTAGGAAATTGGATCTCTCTGTGTCCCACACCACAGTGTCCCTCCCTTGATTCTGTGCTCTTTAAGTCCATTCAGGTCTCACACTGATAAAAGTCATAAAGGATCTGATAAAAGTCATTGGCCTGGGGGCTGAGCCCCGGTGGCATAGTGGTTGTGTGCGGGACTGTGGCCCACTGGGACTGAGGTTCAATTCCAGCAGTGGGGCTGGGCCTCCTTCTCCCACCACCGGAGAGCAGTGATGCCAAAAAAAAAAAAAAAAAAAAAAGTCATTGGCCTGGAAAATACACTTCTACTCGAATTTGTGCATAAAAGGTTCGAACTCTGTGTTTTAACTCTTTTACTTTAACATGCAAAATATGTTCATTTATTGTTTCTTTATATAGACAGTCATCTCCCTCACTAGAACCTAAGCTGTTGGGATCCTGTTTTATCTCCCCTCTTAAACCTTTCATGCAGCACTGTGCTTAGTATATAAAAGGCACTAAAAGATCTCAACTGACTGACTGACCAATTGGTGGACTGAGTGCAATATTTAGGTGTGAACTTAATAAAGCATCCTCCAAATACAAGTCATGTAAATAGCAACCTCACACTTTTTGCCGTATCTGCTGCAACCTATCCTATTACCTACTTACCCTATGTGGCAGACTGTCTTCCAACAATGTTACCCTCCAGTCTCCTGACTCATCTGATCTACACACTGAGCTGAGTGATTAAAAGTAAAATGAGGAAAAGGAAATTTGAAACTGATTTCGATTCTTGTGTAACACGAACCAGTTTCAAACAACAACAAAAAATTGTTTACTTTACTTTTAAAAAAATCCTCTCACTCCTAACCATACACATTGTCCCTCCCAAAAAGATGGAAGCTGTGTATCAGAATCAAATCAACGGCAGTGTGTGAGTGAGTGAGTGAATCCAATTGGCCCTGTGGTTTGCTTTGATCCATTAAGAATGGCAAGAATGATGCCTTGTGACTTCCAGGTCCAGACCTTCAAAGACTTTGCAGCTTTCTTTCTGACTCTTCATCCTGAGCCACAATATGCAAAAGTCCAGAGCAGATTCTTGGATGATAAGAAACAATACGGAGGGAAAGCAAGACTTGGCCAACAGCAACTACTCTAGTCACACCAGCTGTGCAACCAGACATCAGAACAAAGTCCTCTCTGGCATTCTAGCTGCAGCAAGCTCTCAAGCACCAGGAATGACTCTGGCAGAGATCACGTGGAGAAGCAGAACTCCTGGCTGATCACCAGAACTTGCATCTGCAGTGTCTTGGGGTAGACTCAAACCTCTGACCGTTTGATTAGCCGAGTGACTGACCTATTTGCACCACCCAAGGGCTCCAGTGCTATCTATAGAGAAGTCCCTCTGTTTGTTGTCAAAGAAAACATTCACATGTCAGAGAGAGATTAGTGCCATGCCAGCACTCAATCACAACGCTCTCCCCTGTGTACACTAGAATGACAGTCACCACGAAACAGTATCTTGCAGCCACAAGTGGTAGATAATACACATATAAATAATAAATGGCTGTGGGGAAAACTGTGAAGGTCTTACTTAACTGACTGACTTTGGGAAGATGCTGTATTAACCTAACACCTAAGCAAGAGAGTCAGGCAGTCAGTCAACCTTTCTGGTGCCCTCTGTCAAGTACAGCAAGCATCATGCTACACAGAAAGATGGTTTCAATTAAGGACAAACTTGAATCCTGACAGCACATTCAATTCTATTCCAGAAGTGCTAACATTCTACTGGGGAAGTTAGGTATGGAAAAGTTAAAATGCTCTAACCATGATATAAGTTGAAAATACAGCGCTCAGGAACTCAGATTCCAACCCCCTTAGCATGTTACATAACTGTCAGAGGTGAAGGCACATGCATATTTTGGCATCCACAGCTTTCATCCAGTATGTTTAAAGTTCAATGGAACATATCTCATAATTTAGGATACTCTAGGACAGTGGTTCCCAACCTTCTTCATGCCATGACCCTTTCACACAATTCCTCATGCTGTGGGGACACCCCCCTCCCAACCATAACAGTATTTTCATTGCTACTTTGTCGCCGTCATTTTGCTGCTGTTAGGAATCCGGCGACTCCTGTGAAAGGGTCATTCGACCCCCACAGGGGCTGCATCACACAGGTTGAGAACCACGGGTCAGGTGAATGCATAAAATTGCCACTTGTTGACCTTATTGTGTCCTTGAGACTTTTTCAGATTGTGTTGAGATTCTTTTCATTTATAATTTTTAAATAAGTCACTTGACTTTCTCTTTCCTCTTTGCAGTTTTATACCTTTCCCCTACAGGTCTGCAAAGATCTCTTCAATTTCCAGGTGGCCAACGTCTCCTAAAGTGCTTTCTCAGACTGTTAAATCCTTTAAAGGTAGAGACACGCCATAGAGCTTCCTGCCTCCTATTATCAATAGACGTCTGTTAAATGAAGACTAGGCCTCCTCGAAGCCTGCAGGAAGTTTCCCCTGCTGTCTAGGGCTGATTACAAATGTGCTTTCTCTTGCTCTGACAATGACGACGACGACGTGCGAGCACTATGCATTGACTCTGGAATGTGTGCCTCTGAAATATTTGAAGAAAGACACTAACTTCTTCCTGCAGCGTGTTCTATGTGCATATTCATAAATGTCTGTCAGCATTGGCATTTCACATCCATGCCTGGCTGGATCAGTGTTGGGTGCTTTACATGGTGTGGGGACCGAGTTTATTTATTGAACTTTATGAAGCAGTCATTAAGGCAATGTCCATACCCAGGTCCTCTAGGTCTCTCCCAGGAATGTGTATGAGGGTCTCACTGCTTCTTCTTTTATCCCGTTCCTCTAACACAGCAATTTCATCCCCCCACCACCACCCTCTGGAATTTACACACCACTACTAAAATTTGAGTCCTCGCCGCAGAATATTTTGGCCACGTTGTGAATTGAATGAGATGAAGCCTCCTCTGTTCAAAAATTCTGCAGGTTTGACATTTAAACTTTCTTCTCAAATGGTGTTTGCATGAAACCCCGAGAAAGAGAGGCCTGTGGTTTGTACCTTGGCGTGGAATTTTATAGGAGTGGGCTAGAAACGGAGTGGGGGTGTTGGAGCTGGCTGGAGAATGTACTGGCACCATGTGAGGACAGGAGCGGTGCAGGATCCAAACAAGCACATAATTCATGGAACTAATTCTAGCTTTGGCCTAAAGCTTCCCACCTTTCACCTCACATGGTAAGCATACATGGGAATGTTAATAAGGCTATCATCTTCTTATTGACAAGGCCCCATCCTCACACATGAGCAGCCTTTCCAAAAAAGGGAGTGGGACAAGAGATGGCAACAAGCAGCAAGTCCAAATGAAAGACCCTGCAAAACTTCCCGGGGAGTCTGGAATTGGTGGGGGCAGGGTGGGGGACTGGTTATATTGGTAATGAAGGTCTTTCATTCCAAGGTTTCTTCTAGTGAAAGTGTTTCTGAAAATATAAGACATCACCAAACACTTCGATACTTTTACTATGTTTCAAAAAATACTTGCTAACCTAAGACAAATAACGTCAATTTTTAAGGCCTGCCTATGTGCCATCTAAATATATTCCTTGGTTCTGTGACGCCTACTTCAGTACTTGAAATATCCTTCTCATCCATCTGGGGCTCTATCTTTTTAATAACGTCTCATGATAATTAGGCATTTGAGATAATTAACCATGAGATGGCACAAGAGTTTACAGGGCCATACTCCACATGATGTCTTGTCACAGGAGACTACTGTCACTTGGAATATACTATTCAAGACACATAAGGTAGCAGATTTTTTATTCACATATGCAAGTTGACAGTAATACCAACAATGAGAGGAGAACAGTGTATGGTCACATATAAATACATATAGGTATATAAGTATGTAGGTAGTTATAGTTGTGGTAGATATAAGTGTGTGAAATATGGAAATGGTTGTGGGCATAAATATTCACAAAAGACACAGTTACAGCAAATGCTCAGACATTAACAAATGCCTTGGTTTTCTGAAAAAGAGATTTTCTGAGTTTGACGTCCTAGGATCTTCATGTCATGGGACAATTCAGTCCATATAATAAAGCACACAAATTTGATGTTCGGCATCCTAGTAAAATGAGCAGTGTCTGGGTCTTAAAAGTTTGCATGCTATTGTCACTTGAGTTTTTTAAATTTTGTCTGGCTCTGTATTGTTTTTGTGCTTACTATTGTCTCTGCATGTCTATATAGATAAGATAGGTGGGATAAACAATCCTGAGGATAAAAACAATAGGACCAACAGTTCCAGGGGAACTCGGGAGAGAGGGAGGTGGGGAAAAGGAAGGGAGCTGCCAACCAACCCAGAGACAAGGGAACAACAAGTGATCTATAATCTATGGTGAGAAGGGTATAAGATGCCTGATGGGGCTTGATCAAGGACTATATAACTGAGAGGAATTACTGAAACCCAAAAGAAGGCCAAACATGATAGTGGGACAAGAGAAAAGTAAAAGGAAATAGAAGAAATAATGAGGAGGAAAAGGGCATTTATAGAGGTCTAAATACAGGATACATATGTACATAATTTCTATATGATAATGGCAAAATAGATCTATGTACATATATTTATAGGTTTAATATTAAGGTAGTAGATGGACATCGGGCCTCTCTACTCAAGTACTATTTCAATGTAAGAATACTTTGTTCTAATAATCCAACTTTCTGTGATGCTCATCTTCCTGACACAATTGCTGGGACAAAGCAGGTGCATAAGCAAATGTGGTGAAGAAAGATGATGATGCCGGGCTATCAAAAGATATAGCATCTGGGATCTTAAAGGCTTAATGATAAAGAAGCAGCCATCTAGCTGAGAAGCAACTAAGCCCACATCAAAGAAGCACCCCAGCCTATGTGATCATGAGGTGTCAGTGGGTTTAGGTATAAGGCATCAAAAAACTCAGAACAAAAAATCACATCATCGTGAATGAGGGAGGGTGTAGAGTGCAGACCCAAAACCCATCTGTAGACAATTGGACAGTCCCTTACAGAAGGGTCACAAGGAAAAGACAAGCCAGTCAGGGTGGAGTATAGCACTGATAACTTTCCTCTAGTTCTTTAATCTTTTCTCCCCCTCCCCACCCCCCCACCATCATGACCCCAGTTCTACCTTACAAATCCATTTAGAGCACAGCGTGTCCACTTGTACAGATAAGAGTTGAAAACACAGGAAATCCATGACAGGTAAATCCCTTAGGACCAATAATGAGAGTAGGGATACAAGGAGGGGAAATGGAAGATGGGCAGAGAAATGGGAACCGATCACAATGATCTACTTACCCCCTCATAGGGGGACAGACAACAGAAAAGTGGGTGAAGAGAAACATCAATCAGTATAAAACATGGAAAAATGATAAATTATCAAGGGTTCATGATGGAGAGAGGGTGGGGAGGGGGGTGAAATGAGCTGATACCAAGGACTGACGTAGAAAGATATGTTTTGAGAGTGATAGTGGCAACATATGTACAAATGTACTTGACAAAATGGATGGATGGATGGTGATAAGAGTGGTATGAGCAAAAAAAAAGAGTTGTACGAGCACCCACTAAAATGATTTTTTTTAAGCTTGTGTGCAGAGAGCTGAGTTCCAGTTATTGGTTTCTGTTGATCAGGAGCAAAAGGTAATGAAAGAAACCAAAGTCTCAGAGAAGAAATGATAGCACAGGATTGAGTGCGTACCTGAACCATGGCCTCCACTCTCCTGAAAACAGAAGAACTCATGTTGGCCCCCAACCAACACCACCACTCAGTGCTTTCACCAGGGTCACAGCAGAAGGACCCAGAGATAGTCGGAGCAAAATGTGGAGCACAGCTCAAATTTTAATTTTTTTAAAAAGCCAAGAAAACTAAAGCAGAAGATATCCTGAGACCTTCATCCTAAGATGCTCTTAAAACCCAGAACTGAACCTGTCTCTGTCCCTATCAATCACCTTCTAGTAAAATTACAGAGCAGCAAATAAAATAAAGGATACTAAAAAGACGAAAAACAAAACAAATACACGGCTGAGTCCCGGTGGCATAGTGGTTGTGGACAGGACTGCAGCCCACTGAGTTGAAGGTTCAAATCCAGCAGCAAGGCTGGGCCTCTACTCCCATCACCAGAGGGCAGTGATGCCCAAAATACAAAAAATTAAATAAATAAATAAAAATAAAGGATACTAATGATGAGCATAGTGCTACACTTTTTTTAAAAGTTCATGAGATCAAAATATCAAAAATTACACTCAAGCAAAGTTAAACAGGCAAGTGAGCAGGGAAACTAGAGTTCCAGAAATGGAACAACCAGAACACAATGAAAGAGAATGCTTACACCCTGTGAGAACTGTGACTAATGTCACTGAAACCCAGTGTCATCGTGTTTCTTCCCACTCACAGGGACCCGGAGGACAGAGTTCAAGTGCCATAGACAGTTTCCAAGGCTGCAAATCTTTTTGGAAGCAGACTGCCACATGCTTCTCCGGAAGAGCAGCTGGTGACTTCAAACTGCCAGCACGTGGGTTAGCAATGGAGCACTGCACCACCAGGGATCCTTAAACTTTGTATAGGCATTGTCACATGAGAACTCAATTTCCTATATGAACTTTCACCGAAAGCGCAGTAAAAGATCATTTTTAAAAAGAAACAAGAGCCGTCAATTTTGAGGAGAATGCATCCTACCTAAGGTAACTGCTAGATGCACACTGAAGACTAAACCCCACCCCACTCCCCACCCGCACCCACAGGGACTCCATATGATGCAAGAGCAGCCCTTAGAACAGAAGAGAGAACTGTTTTCCCGGCCAAATATTCACATCTTTCTCTTTTAGCTTCTTACAAAAGAGAACAAAGCAGGCACATAAGTGTTAGTGTGGGCCTGTCTATCTGTGGGTCTGTGTGTGTTTTCTGTATTGAAAGTAGAAGGTTCTGTCAGACAGTTTTTTAGGTGGTACCTCAAGTGACCAAGGAAGGCAGCTGAAGACGTCAGAGTAAAATGAGAAGCTATATTACAAGTCCTAGATTGGTTTCCACCCAAACTCAAAATGTCTAACTCTCTGATTAAGGATACCTTAATAAGCATACAAACCCTGCTTTTTAACCCAAATCAAAACAGCCAAACAAAAAAACTGAGTGATGACCAGAAAGCAAAAGGAGAATGAGTAGGAAGAAGAGTTCCTTCAAGACTGTGACTAGAGGACAGACTGTTTACTGCTCAAAACTTCAGCAAATGGTGTTATGAGACGATCCATGTATTGAACATATGTGGAGGGTTCCTCCATCTGGTAGAAGCAGCAACTCTAAGCCAAAATAAACTGGACATTGACACAACCCTCCCCACATGGGGTGGATCCAACATGGATAAAAACAGAAGAACCTCCTTGAACCCCAAGGTTTATGGAATGTCCCTACCCTGCTCCCTCCATCCCCACCAATGACGACAACAGGGAGCCCAGAAACAGGCACGACATCTAGACTCTGTTCTCTGCTGTTTACCTTTCGGTGCCTTTCATGAAATCCACTCCAGACAGAATTCACCCTCATTACTTCCTCAAAGTAGTTTAGGTGTGAATGTCAGCAAAGTTGGAGATGCATGTAATATTTATAACACCAAAAGAGAGGGTGTGGGCTGAGCCCCGGTAACATAGTGGTTGTGGGCGGGACTGCGGCCCACTGGGTTGGAGGTTCAATTCCAGCTCCCAGGAGCAAAGGCTGGGCCTCCTACTCCCACCACCTGAGGGTAGTGATGCCAAAAAAAAAAAAGAGAGAGGGTGTGGACAAGAACAGGCTGAATGGAGCAGGGCATGTGTGTGTGTGCCTATGAGAGGAGGGTCAGAGGGCTGGCCTTTCATGCAGAGCACAAATGCAAATGGCACCAAGCATGCAGATGGTATCTTCATCTCTCCAATATATCAACGGGAGTGAAAGTATAGAAGTCCATCTGGGCTCAGCTGAGCCATGCTGACTGCATGCCAAAGTTTTTACCCTGTGCCCACACACACACCCAGCTTCCCCTCTGTAACCATGCTCCTCTCCAAAACCAGCCTTGCCTGCCATTTGTACACTGCCATCCACACCGTCGCCTATGCAAAGGCATTGCTCCAGTAACTTGTCTATTCTTTCTTGCAATCTCAGACTGTCACTTTGAGGACAAAGGTGCCACAGACCCAGGCCATGGCAGGTTCAATCACCTCCGATGCGTGTGAGCACTGGACAATGAATCAGGAAGATCAGCGAAGACTTGATGTATTTGAATGATGGTGTTGTTGAAGAATTGAAAGTACTGTGGACTGCCAGAGGAAGGGGGAACCATCGGCTCTGGAGGAAGTATAGCCAGAATGCTCCTGGGATCATTTGTCTCTCATGGTGCTTTGGGCGTATTATCAGGAGAGACTAGTGCCTGGACAAGGACATCATGAGTGGTGAAGGAGAAGGTCAGCCAAAAAAGGACCATGCTTAAGGAGATGGCTTTCAGTGGCTGCACTAATGACCCAGACATAGGAAAGCTTGTGAGGCGAGATGAGGAGTGGGCAGTGGTTCATTCTATAGTATATAGCATCTACGAGATCACTAGGAGTCTGAGTTGATTCAACAGCGCCAAACAGTAACAACTGGATCCTTTGAGCAAAGGCACTGTAGCAATTTTTCCCGTTATAAAACAAAAGAGCACCTCGGCTGTTCCCACATTCTCCTCAGTTACTACCTATTTCTCAGAGTGCTCTGTGTTCAGTCTCCAGTGCAACTTTCCCCAGATTTTCTTAGAATCCACTCCAAACCTCATTCATCCTCGTTGCATCTTCAAAATCATTCTTCTAAAGGTCACCAAGGGCCCCTGCATTGATACCTCCAATGGTCAGCTCTTGACTCTCTGCTCGCTCACCGTGACACTATCTGGCAGATTAGCCACTCCTTCTTTCTCGAAACACGAGATCCTCTTGCTATGTGAGATAAATTCTCTTCTCTTTGGAATCCTCGCATGGCGTCTCAGCTCTCTAGGAACCCAAGCCAAAAGTCTGAAGAGGATGTCAAATGTCCTCTTTGATCTCTCTCCTGAAAATACTCTCACTCCAGATAGCCATAGAACTCACTTCCTCAATTCCATCAGTTCAATTATTATTCTATCTATCAATTATTATTCTATCTATCTATCTATTCTATTCTATTCCATCTATCAGGCCCTGGTATTCTGTATAAGTGACTACCCCCCGACCTTCCTACTTTCAGCAAGTATGGAGGTATCATCTACACATCTCCATCTCACAAGTGGTTAGTCAGCCTTCTTTCTTCTGATAGCCTTCCATCTTCTTCAGATAACTTAGCGCCTCAGATGACTTGCTCAGCATAGAGCTTGAGCAGGGATGGAGAAAGAATGCAACCCTGATGCGCAACTTTCCTGATGGTACACACCCTTGTTCTGTTACTTGGTCTCTGTACAGGTCGCACTTGAGCATGAGTAAGTGTTCTGGAATCCCTACTCTTTCAATGCCATTCAAGTTTGTTTTGTTATACATGTTGCAGCGCCAACAATACACAAGTAAACACCTTTCTGATAGCCTCTGCTTTCTGCCCAGATCTCTCTGACGTTAGCAATGACATCCCTCATTCCATATCTTCTTCTGAATCTGACTTGAATGTCTGACAGTTCTCTGTTGATGTAGTGCCACATCCATTTTTTTTATCATGATCTGCAGCAAACTTTAACTTACATAATATTGCTTGCATCATGTTTACTTGTATAATGTTTTACTTTGTGATATTTTTGATAGTATGATAATGTCTACCTTCTTTTGGGTCACCTTTCTTTGGAATGGGCACAAATACAATGCAGTTGATTAGCCAGGTAACTTTTTTCCAGATTTCTTATACTAGGTTGGCTAATTCTCTCCCTCTTCAAGGATGAGGTTACATGAAACCAACCAAATACCTTTGAAAAGATTCCACAGGACAAAAGTCATATCAAAGCAGCTGCATCTATGACCAAAATGAAGTCCATTCTCAGCAACCAGACTGTCCACATTCCAGAGAATGTGTCCTGAAAGGCATACAGTTATTGTGAAGGGTCCCAGAGGAACCCTGAAGAGGGACTTACTTTAGTCACATCAAAACAGACCTCCATCCTCTAAGAAAAAAAAGGCCTGGAGTTGACAGGGGGGAGGGAAAAGAAACTGCAGTCTTCACTGTCTGTCATCCTATACAGAAGATGTTCTAGGCTGGTACAGTGGACAGCTGAAGCAAGATGAAATCTGTGGATGCTCACCTGCTCATCAACATGGTTTTTCGGGGGAATGCATCTCCTGCTGAAATTCATAACTTCTTTGGTGAAAAATACATCCAGAGGGTTTGGATAAGGACAGGTGTTGCTTGTCCTATGTCTCAAGCCCAGAAAGATGAGTTCATTATTTTTTTCTCCCCTTCACCCCCCCCTTTTTTTTGATGGGTTCATTCTTAAAGGAAACAACTTGAACTTGCATCATATTCAGCTGCTTTAATTTAGAAAGCCAGGGCAGCTAAGACAAGACTTTCTACATATTGTGGCTGGTATCTATGTTTTTGAAAAAGGAAGAGTCCGATAGGCTGATGAGTAAGATCTAAGAGGTGTCTAGCTGCAGTCAAGATGATTCCTGAGACTTGTCTATAATGCTTTGATGCACTAAAATATATCTCATGAAAAGGGAAAGAAAGAAAATTCATACCAAAGGGAATTCTGAATGATATCCATTTGGAGTCCTACATGGAGATGCATGAAAGCACAATTGTACTAAAAAAAAAGTGGGGGAACATTCAAGAATAAATAGACTAGGATGAAAGGAGAAAAGAAAATAAATCCACTGCAACAGTAATTTTTTAAATGACAAAATTTTAAATAACTTAAAATTCCATATCTGAATCAAATTACTCAGCAAAACTTATAAAAGCAGTAAAACTTATACTGGTAACCCAGTTATAATGTAGCTAGCTAATTATAATGTAGCTAGTATAATGTATAGCTAGTATAGTATAGTATATGTATAGTATGCTATAGTATGCTAGTAATGTATAGTATAGCTAGTAGCTAGCTATAATGTATAATGAGCTAGTTATAATATAGCTCGACTTCTTCTGAATGTGACTTGAAGATTTAAAAAATTGAAAGATTAGACTGAAACAATTTTCCTACGCTAGCATTTTCAGGGACTGTTTTTCTTGCTGCTATACACATTTTTCTCTTTGTAGCATTCCATACTATAGAAACAGAACCATGAGCATCAGGGAGAAGAAAATAAAAACTTTAAATATAATTTTATATACATTAAGATGTACATATAACTAAGACGTATAAATATTTTAAATGGTTCATTCAGAGTCTCTTTTTGGGGAAGGATAGGAAGTTAATCCCCATCTCCTTGTTCCGCCTGCAGCCCAGCCATATGATTCTCCTCTGTGGCACACAAGTGTCTAACACAGAGGTGACCACAGAGGTGATTCACTTTCTTAAGACAAGGAGATCCCAGTAAGGTCCCAGTCCATTGGAAAAGGTTTTTGATGGGTGCCGTGAACACATGGCTGCTCGGTGGATGCAGAGTAGAATTGCTGCAGAGGCTTTACAAGCAGATGGCCCATCTAGGATCCAAGGTGCCCCCAGGTGGGTTCAAACTGCCAACTTCTCAGCTAGTAGCCAAGTATCTAGCCGTGTGTAGGGATCTTTTAGAGCAACGATTCTCAACCTGTGTGTTGTGATCCCTTTGGGGGTCGAATAATCCTTTCATGGGGGTCACCTAACACCATAAGAAAACACAAAAATATTTCACAATGTCTAATTGTATATTGTTTTGTGATTGATCACTATGCTTTAATTATGTACAATTTGTAACAATGAAAATACATCTTGCCTATCAGATATTTACATGATGATTCATAGCAGTAGCAGAATGACAGTGATGAAGTAGCAACAAAAATAATGGTTGGGGAGTCACCACAACATGAGGAAATGTTTGAAAGGGCCATGGCAAGAGGAAGGGGAATCACTGGGTTAGGACCTTCGAGATCCTTTTCCATAAACACAGAAAACTCACCTGTTTTTTAAAGGCACCTGTGTTCGGGTGTCTCATTAAGAGATCATAATCACTTTAGCGCCCCTACTGAAAACTGCTTCCACTTTGCTGGTGGCTCTGCTTTTTTGTTGTTTTGAACATCATCGATGCTGTGAAGAATCTTTTTTATACGGGCATCTTGACTTGACCCACTTTTGAACACCCTAAGGCCATTTCTTCATGAAGGGATTGCTGGATCAAAGGTCTTGCATGATTTGGAGTGAAAAACCAGAAGCATGGCCACAAGTGATGCTGTAGCCATCAGGTTCTGAGAGTCCCTGGGTAGTGGCACCTTCACTGGGCTAAGTGTGGAAATAGCTCAGTGGTTTTCCTGCCGACTCGGTAAAGAAAAAACATGTCTCTCTGTCTTAATAAAAACTAAACTTGCTGCCTTCAAGTTGATTCTGACTCACAGCAACCTGGTAGGACATAGCCGAGCTGCCCCTGTGGGTTTCCAAGGCAGCAAGTCTTAGGGGAGCAGAGAGCCTCCTCCTTTCCCCCCACCTACCCAGAGCTGTGGATGGGCTCCAACTACCTTGTGGCTCACAGCCCAAGGCCTCTGGATCCCACTCTGCACCAGGGCTCCTTCCTTGTTTTGATGAAACCTTTGTTACTTAGGAGTGAGGGGAAGATTTAGATAGAGATGAGGGAAGGGAGGTCCAAATTGGGGGGTGGAAAGGAGTGGGGTGAGATGGGAAGTAAAGGGTCCCTGGGACAAAGGGTGCCTCTCACACCATGCACCCTCCTGCACCTGCTCCCCAGGGCTTCACAGCTTATCTTCACCTGAATACCAGCAGCTAGAAGCTACCAGCACAGCATGTCCTCCAGAAAGAAAATCCAAACTCTTTCTGGGACTTCTGCCTCTGCTCCTCTTATCCCACGCCACTCCAGGAGCTGAGTGTCATGACACAGTGCTAGGGCCCGCCTCTGCTGAGCAGCCAGGGGTCTGGAGCCTTCCCTCCTCCAGTACCCCCGATTCCTTTCCTTTTGTCATCATGCCTCTGTCTCCATTTCCTACTCCCAAAAAACCTTTACTCCCCTCTTTTCTCATTCTTCCTTTCCCAAGAGTGCTGCTTCCTACTTACCTCCCTCCCCTTCCCATCCTCTTTGTCTGATGCCTGTCTGTCCTTTGAATAGCTACATGATCACCTGGAAGTTCAATTTGCAGACTGATCTTTAATGTCATTCACTGCATTTTGCCATACTTTTCTGAAATGTTTATTAATGGGTTCCTTGCAAGTTCCCATTCTTGCATCACAAAATAAAAACAGTGAAACACTCAATGTATGGAAACAATTGAGTTGTATAAGATGTAAATTATATGTCAAGAAAGCTGCTACAGGGGCTGAGCCTCGGTGGTGTAGTGGTAGTGCGTGGGACTGCGGCCCACTGGGACGGAGGTTCAATTCCAGCAGTGGGACTGGGCCTCCTACTCCCACCACCAGAGAGCAGTGATGGCCCCCCCCAAAAAAAAAAGCTGCTACACACACATACATACATACATACATACACACATACATACATACATACACAAAGTACCTTTGTATTCATCTGTGGCACTCCTTTGAAATTACAGGAGTCTGTAGGGTCAGAACTGACATGATGGAAGTGAGTTAACTTTAAAAACCAAAAAACTCCCTCTAATTCTGAGGCTCCATGTTTACATACGTCCTAGAGCATTTACATTTCACAATTTTGAACATGTCATCCTGGATGAAATGTCTCTGTTAAAGGCGAAACCTCTCTTAGTGGCCCGACTTAGCGACATTGGAACCCAGTGTGCAATGGGTGTGCTTCCTCATTACACTTGAGCGGCGATGTCCTCCAGGAGGAAAGGAAATGTTTTCCTCATTCCCTTCCTTTGACTGGTTCCCTTATGCAGAATTCACCACTTCTTAAGATCAGAAGACTTTATGATGAAGTGAGTGACGTCAACCCATGCCTGCCAGAGCCCTGACATCTCTTTGCACTCTTCTCTAGCAACAGGCCGCTGCTGGTTCCACGACGGCCGGTATCTGAGGTCACCAAAGAAAACGTTCATTGTATGGATAGTGTGGCTTCCGGGAGGTGATCTTATTTCTCCGACTCAACAACAGACCTAAGACTCATCTGTCCTGCTTGCTAAAGTAGAAAGTAGGGCAGAGTGAGCATGTGCTAGGTCATCCTGAAATTATTATGCTCTTGGAAAATGAGGTGCTTTCACCAAAATCTAGACCAGTGGTTCTCAACCTGTGGTTCGCAACCCCTTTGGGGGCTAAACGACCCTTTCACAGGGGCTGCCCAATTCAAAGCAGTAGCAAAATTACAGTAATGAAGTAGCAACGAAAATAATGTTATGGTTGGCGGGGTACGGGATCACCACAACACGAGGAACTGTTTTTCAGGGTCGTGGCACTAGGAAGGTTGAGAACAAGTGCTTTAGAGAAAGGCTAGGTAGGAACATTGTGAAACAAGCAAGAAATGGATGGTAGGTTTTGAGGGTGCTTTGTTTTGTTGTTCCATGATCCCTCCACCTCTCACCGTGATGTCTGCCCACCCTTGTGGTTTAAATGTCTGCTACTGAGCGAATGCCAATTTTCATTTAAAAGTATGCATAGTGAGCCAGACCCATCTGAGTTCTGATGGAAAATTCACCCAGCAACCCTATACTCCTAAGGAGGTGGTCTTGCCTGCTTCCGTCAAGCTTGCAAGGCTGCAGTTGGCACTTTTGCACGCCAGCTGGCTCTGCTGGCATGTGGTGCTATTTCTTCCCCTCCCTCCCCACATTTGTAAGCTCGTTTCTTCTTAAATGCTCCAGGAGATGATGCATGGGTGCATTTCCTGTCCTCTGTGGAAATGTAGATATCGCACAGCCGTTAGACTTGAAATCATCAGGTGGTACTTGGGAGCAGGAACTAAGATGCTGTTGCCAGGGTAACACAGATTCCTCCGGCTCTGTGAAGAACTGCCATGTTTTCGATGGTCAGAGAAATGTATGTTATAAAAAGGACCGGTTTAGTACATTAGAAGATGTACCGTTTACAAAGGATAGCCATTTCTTTGCAAACTCAGATGCCAACCAGTGCATTGCACCTTTCCAGACATTAGATCTCATCTTTCTTTTGCCATTTCTATTGTAAGAAGCCAGTAATAAACTAGTATTTGATGGCGCTCAGAATGTAGGGGGAGGAGGGGCTCTTCTCTTCTACATTGGTTAGATTTGTTTTCAATGTGCAGTCAGAGCTTAGCACTTAAAGAACTAGCACGGTGGAATTTTCAAAGAAAAATGCATTTACAGAATTATTTGATGCGTGCATTATATAAACCTTTATTTCTAATCCCCAGAGACTCACAGAGACACGGAGAAAGACATATCTGAGACCATTAGTATACCGGAGTGCTTGTAGGGGGTATGGAACCTCATTGGCAATAAAGAAGCAATCCCACAACACTCAGAATAGAGCAAAGAGAAGACATCGATGCAAATATTCTTTCTTTCTCAATCCTTCCCTTCCTCTCTTTTAGATATATTTACTGAGCTGCTACTATACTGTGGGAATTCGGGCAAATGCCAAGAGAATTTCCCTATGGATCCACCGCCAGAGGTGGAGGAGCAGGCAGCTCATCTTCAGTCGTACTAGATTTTATCAAATTGTTTTCCAGAGCAGTCGGGTCAGTGAAGCCCGACCCAGGAGCAAAGCATGAGAGTTCTCTTCACTCTGCATCTTCATCAACACTCGGCTTCCGGTGGATGTAAAATCCTACCTTCTGGCGATGGTAACGTTATGTTTCTCGATTACTGTGTTAACATGATTCTTAGCCTTTGAAGTTTTCTATCAGTGCCTGCTATTATTCTACTGGGTTGCTTTTTTCTATTTATAGGGATGATTTCTATTCTTATCCATTTTTATATGACTTACATATCTCTCTTTTTCCCTTGCTCACATGTTTGCAAGTGGAGTTCCTGGGTGTGCTTGGTTAAGTGCTGGGCAACCAAGTGAGAGGTGGGTCTGCATGCCCCCAGGCAGAGGCACCTCCAAAGAACACTTCTCACGTATCCTGAACACAGAAACCGCCTCTGGAGAACACGTCTACTCGGAAACCCAGGGGAATGCTGCACATTGCCATCAGCTCAGCTGCTGCTGGTTCATTTCTTCATTTGCTTGGTTTGGTGCCTTTTAATTATAGAAGATTCTAATTTTAAAGCAGTGGGGTTTTGCTTATCAATGTTTTCCATTATACTTTGCGTTTCTCTATATGTTGCTTTTAAAAAGAAAACCAAAGAAAAACCTGACCTAAGTCCAACGTGATCAAATGTTTTCTTTGGAAGTTTAAAATGTGCTTTTCATATTTACGTCTTTAATCTACTGCAATTGATTTTTATATTGGGAGTGATAGGGATCTGATTCTAGCTTTTTGTGCTCAGAACCATTTGGACCAGAAATGACTAGTGAATTATCTGACTTTCCCCAGTATGACTTCTCATATATCAAGTTTTCACACAGCTGTTTTAAATTGTTCATTCCGTTCCTTCAGTGTATATATCTACCCCTTTGTCATTTCTGGACTTTCTTGAGTAGTTCAACCTTAGAGTAAGTCTTGATATCTATTAAGATATCAAAATGCAAATCTGTACCCTGTTCCTTTTCAAAATTATTTTAACTGTGTGTGTCCTTTTGGTGTTCTGAGTAAAATTGATAACAGGTTTGTTGAACCATTAGCAGCATTTTTTCCATAAAATAGCTAATCAAGAAATATTCAAATAATATCATCCTAAATCTCTCCAAATGCCATATGGCCAAGTCATGTGAAAAAAACATGCTCTGTGGTGTTGGTTAGGAACTTCAACAGACTTTGGACTTTTCATCCATCAGAACGTGGTCATCTCACTCTGCTTTGCACTTGTATAATTCAGTCATCAGGCCTCCCTGGCTAACCACTCATTTTTCTCCTGTTAGGTGTCAGAGGCTGACAGTAGTTTCCACAGTTCCTGAAACACAGAAGAAAGTCCCACCAATGTCTCTCTCCATCCACACTTCTCTCTAGCACCCTAAGAGTCCTAACATGAACCCTATGTCTAGAATAAAACTTCAAATTAATCTTTCCACACTATAAGGATCCACAGCCTTGTCACCACCTTCACCGTAGATGCACACTACTTAGAGAAAGAAGACACTGTATAGGCATTTTTGTATCCCTCACCCCACCCCACCCCCATGCTTCCTATATACTAGGCACTTTTTTTTAATGTTTTTTTTTAATTTTTTTTTTTTTTTGGCATCACTGCCCTCAGGTGGTGGGAGTAGGAGGCCCAGCCTTTGCTCCTGGGAGCTGGAATTGAACCTCCAACCCAGTGGGCTGCAGTCCCGCACACAACCACTACGCCACCGGGGGTCAGCCTTACTGGGCACTTTTGATTATCTTTTTTATCATAATAACTTAGAACCACAATAGCTATTTATTCCTTCCTTCTCGTTCTGAACTTGAACTTTGAATTTGGGTCATGCATGATCACTCTGGTAGGTAGTGTCCATATATGGTTTCACATGATCCTTATGATAATCTTGCAGGATGGCTACTGTAATACCCCATTTATAGGTAAGGAGACTGAAAATCATAAAAATTATGTGTAGAAAATAAGAATGGCAATTAGCAAATTGAAGATTATAACCCCGATCTTTTTGGATTCCCAAATTCACATTCCATCTACTGTACCCCTTCAGACGCTGTTAAGTCTTCTACTTTAAATCCATCAACATAGTGTGACTAGTTGACCCAGGCAGTTTGAAACCACCAGGTTCCCTTTGAGAGACAGATGGGGATTTTCTACTCCCATAAAGAATTAGTCTCAGGGCTGAGCCCTGGTAGTGTAAGTGGTTGAGTGCGGGACTGCAGCCCGTGGACTTGGTGGTTCAAATCCAGCGGCGGCTCTCAGGAGCAGCGCTGGGTAGCTCCCACGACCACCAGAGGGCAATGATGCCCCCCCCAAAAAAAAATTACAGTCTCAGAAGCTCACAGGGGCACGTCTACCCTGTCCTACAGGGTCACATTGACTCGGTGGCAGTGAGTTTGGTTTGCTGTTTTTTTTTTTTATCAGAACAAATGATCAATATGGTGAGAAATTCATTTATGTAAAATGTTTTACATGCCTATATATGCCAGGCACTGGATATATAGGATACTCAAAATAGCAGCTCAAAACTAACCTGAGTGTCAACATACCCTCAAGAAAAATTAGCTGGGGCACATGATAAACAAAATAAAATAGCAATTCGAGGTTTTCTGACTGAGTATTTTCAAAGACCACAGATATGCTATCTAATGTAAATTTTGGTCAAGAGCTACTTATTCTCCTGTTGGTTTAATCGAAGTTTAAAATACTAAGTACTTTAAGTGGTTCCCAGAGTTTCTAAAAGAGTTGGGGCATACTCACAGACTATTACCAACATAGTTCTTTTTTACCAACATAGTTCTTTTTTATCTTTTGCCATTCCACATACCCTATGTTTTACATATTTTAGGGAGAAGAAGTGCCTTCGCATGTCAGTACTGGCTAATCCCCTGGAGCAGGTGAGAATGAATCTCTCTCCTTTTGGAAATCAATAAAAAGTGAAAAGTCAGGATCTCTTCCTATTCCCTTTGAGCAATGCAGTAGATGCATCTGTAAACTGCGTCTGCCAGCTTACTGAGTACAATTAGAATGTCCATCTCAAAAGATCATCATATTCAAATGTAATACTGAAGTGGAAAGTGTTTTACAAACTGTAGTCCTCTGAGTACCTGGTACTTAGCATTTTATCTGCTAGACAATTTAACACTTTTTCTAGAGCTACTTGTATCATGAGAGAATTTTTTTAAAAGATTTCTTCTAATTTCAGAATAGCGAGGACAAAAGATGCAAAAGGAAATGTGGTGGAAAAGGGCAGGGACAGAGCAATGGGAGTTAATGCAAGTTTCCTGAGATGTGAGAGAAAATATATGTGAAAGAAGAATTCCCGGGCTGAGCCCCGGGGGCGTCGTGGTTGTGCGCGGGACTGCGGCCCACTGGGACGGAGGGTCAATGCCAGCAGTGGGGCTGGGCCTCCTACTCCCACCGCCGGAGAGCAGGGATGCCCCCCCCACCCCCACCCCCCAAAAAAAAGAAGAATTCCCTAATGTTGGACCTGGGGGGTTCACGACCAGAGTCTCCAGGGAAACCCAGGTCAATTAGCATAACAACGTGCACAAAGACCATGTTCTGCACCCAAATTTGGTGAGCAGTCACTGACTTCTTAAAAGCTGATTGGCCACTTCCAATGTGGTTATTGGTCTTTCCCCACCCAGAGGAAAGAAGAGTGCGAGCAAGACAGCTGGAAGCAGTCAAATGGACTAATGGACCATATAAACATAGTCTCCACAACCCTGAGACCAGAGAACCGGATGGTGCCCTGTCACCGCCACCAACTGCTCTGAAAAGAATCACCTTAGAAGGTCCGGAAGGTGAAGGAACTGTGGAGCACAACTCAAAATCATAAAAGAGATTCTGCTTACTAGTCAGAGAGAAACTGGTAGACTCCCCAAGTCTCTGGGTAGCAACTGGTGGAACCCCCACAATTATGGCTCTTACCCTTCAGGTCTGGAGCTGAACTGAGCCCTGTGTTAGAATAATTAGCCATTTAAGATCAAGAGGGCAGCATCTCTCCAAGGACAAAGTTCAGAAGCTGGGGAAGAAGGAGGGAGGGAGACAGAAAACAAGGAAGAAGTGGTCCATTGAAAAAATTGCAATGAATCAGTTGAATCAGATTGCAATGGATGAGTTCAATCTGAATGTAGGAACTGATGAACATAAAATTATGATCTGTTCTGTAAAGCTTCAACTAATTCACAATTAGAAGTTAAAAATCAAAACAAACAAAACCAAAATACCTCCTCGGTGACTTTTTATTATTGGCATGCTATTGGAGGAAGGTAGGTGAGATATTACATGAGGCAAAGGCCTCCACGTTCAGGATCACTACAGTTTATAATAGAGGAGTTATAAACTCTGCCTAGAAGGAAGTAATGTCAAGGAATCAAGACTTTCTGCTATGTTTGGTTGAAATCCAAACTCTAATGTGATTTTAATGCATGTCCAATGTGTTATTTGACTACAATAATACTAAAAAGAAATAGTGGATGAAAAAAAAGAGAGGCCAAAACCCACAAATCTTGTGAGGCCACTCCTAACATGATTCCATGTCAATAGACTCTTTGGCTTTTAGCCAGGGTCTTTTCAGAGCACCCACTTTCTGCAACAGCTTGCAGCCATTAGAAATAAAATAAAATGCATCATCCTAAATTGCTCGCATGTGTAGAAAACAAATGGAATGGTATTACAAATATATGTATATACATATGCATGTGTGTGTGTGTGTGTGTGTGTGTGTGGAGGAGCTGATACCAAAGTCTCAAGTAGAAAGAAAATATTTTAAGAATTATGCAACAAGTGTACAAATGTGTTTGACACAATGGATGGATGGATGGATGCATTGTTATAAGAGTTGTATGAGCCCTCAATAAAATGATATATATGTGTGTATATGTATATATATGATTCATGGCTGAAAGGGACTAGATCTTTCTCTTTATTCTTGGAACTGTGTATCATTTAACAAGAATGTAGCCTGATTGTCACTTGTCACTGCTGTCAGGTGCTATCAAGGCAGCTCTTCCTCATAGCTACCCTGCATATAATGGAAAAAACCCTGTCCCTCTCCCCCCAACTCACACATACACACACGACCTGAACCCTAAATTAAGTGGCTTTAGAAAACCTCTGAGAGAAAACGGTCTTGGACTGCCAGCAAGATACTTGTGGGTCATCTGAAGTAGCAATTAACATCCAACCATTGGGCTCACTGACAAAAACCACCAAACCATTTCCCCCCCAACTCAAACGGCTTAAGCAGACAAGAGAATGAGCATGCCACAGCGCAGGAAGGTAAATTGAAACACGTGTCTTGAGGGCTACCGCGTTCAATGTACAGTTTGTGCACTGCACAGACTCACGGGCAGAAAGCTGAGCTGAAATCCAGCCTGTCCTCCATGCAGCAAGCCCTGCAGCCTTGCAGCTGCTGTGTCTTCCAAGAAGAAGGGGACTTTCACTGAGTGAAAGTCCTGTGGGGGCTGACACAGCACAGCAAGAATAGGGATGGTTGTGGGATGATTCCTTCTAATTGTTGCAGAAATTTTATAGACTCACAGGCCCTCCTTGTCTTCTGCAATTGCTCCGTAATGGCCCCTTTACTGACTCGGGGAATAGCACAACCTCTCCATTTCCTTCGAAGCAAGCTCCTCGTGTTGTCAAACTACATATGCTTCACAATCCTGATGAAAAGTAACACCAGACTGAGCCCCGGTGGCGTAAGTGATTGAGTGTGGGACTGCAGCTTGCGGGCTTGGCGGTTCAAATCCAGCAGCTGCTCTCAGGAGCTGCGTCTACCAGAGGCAGTGATGTCCAAAAAAAAAACCAAAAACAAACAAACAAAAAAAAGAAAAGTAACACCACTGACATTTATCTCCTATTGGAAATAGGGTAAACTATCCCATAACAAAACTCCAGTCTTAAGCTTTCAGTATTGACATTCATAATTTGCTATGCCTTCCGTATCTTCTTGTGCTCCAGTTTTAGTCCCAGTTGGATGAAATTACCTAAAAGATCTCTTTCTCTCTCTCTCTCTCTCTCTCTCTCTCTCTCTCTCTCCCTCTCACATACACACACACACACACACACACACACATACACACACACACACACACACACACCGCCACCAACAACAACAACAATAACAACAACAAACAAACAAACTCACTGCCATCAGGCCAATACCAACTCATAGGACAGGAACGACTGTCTGTGAGTTTTCTGACACTTTACCTCTGTATGCGAGCAAAAAAATCTTACCTTTCTTCCAGCTGATAGCTTCCAACTGCTGACCTTGCAGTTAGCAGACCAAAGCATAGCCCACTTCAACCAGCAGGTGCAGTCTTCCATGGAAGAAGATTTCACAGAAAAAGAAATTAATTCCCCAAATCATTTAAGATTAACTAATGACATATTGCTCAAGCTGCCACTTGATGTTTAGGATCAGACACAGCAAAGACAAAATAGGAGATCATTTTGTTTGTTTAAGCTAACACTTGCTAGGCAGGCTTCTAAGTGCTTTCTTTACAAGAACAGACTCATTAAATCCTTACAAGTCAAGCACTATTTATTATGCCTCCTTTACATTGGAGAAAAGTCAAGTACACAGCTAGCAAAAATCAGAACCAGGCACTAAGTTAGGCAGCCTGCATGCAGAATTCATGCTCATGTCTAGGCAGTCTCATAGCTGGGACTCCAGTTGGAACAAAACCTGTACCTCTGAAGACTCAATGCCTTGCAATAATCCCATCCAGTGAATGGTGCCCCAAGTGAAGGCCCTCAACAAACAAATGTCTTGGTCTTCAGTGCCAAATATAATATTCAAAATACTTAAAATATACTTTAATATGAAAAGAGCATATTTGCTCACTGCTATCAAGTTGATTCTGATCCATACTAACTGTGTAGAACAGGGTAGAACTACAACTCTAGGCTTCTAAGATTTCAACTGACTAGTGCAGGACTGGGCAGTGTTTTGTTCTCTTGTGTATTGGGTCATTATGAGTCAGAATGAACTGAGTGGTACCTACCAACAACTGTTTACTAGAGTAGAAAGCCTTATCGTTCTCCCTCAGAATGGCAGGTGGTTTCCAACTGCTCACCTATGGTGAGCAGCTCTATTTTCAACCGAAGTAAGCCAGGTCGAGCTGAGAATGCTTCTATCGTAGTCAACAGAAAAAAAAAATCATTTCTGCAGATAAATCTCCAATATTGTGAACCAAAGTAAAATGCTTACCTTGAACTCCTCACCTTCCAGGGCCAAGATGCAAAAATCCCCTCACTCCCAGTCATCCTCTCAAATTGTCAGAGGGAGTCATGCGCTACTTTTCCTCTTCATGAAACCACATGACAAAGCTAATGAAATGAAAACTTTCAAATTGTGCTTAAAACCTACAGAAGAAGAGGGGGATTGACTGGTTAGGTACCTGAGTTTTGGCTTCCCTGAGTTTCTAAAGTGGATTTTAGCCTAATGGGTTAAAAATATAAATATGGGGTATTTGCTAGGAGTGCATCTGGCATTACTTTATCCTGAGACTGCTGTAGAATGAAGACTTAGCATAGCCAACTATGGCTCGCTTCTACCCCCATAGAAATGTGTCTGTGTGTGTGTGTGTGTGTGTGTGTCCAACCCTTGAAACCCCCTTTCTGTAGCAAGTTCAACTTCCAGAACTGCATGTTCAGGGATCATATTGGCAGGAGTCTGCTTGTCTTGGAAACTTGTAGACCATAATATGCTCATCTTTAAGAAAAGCAGATCCAGCAGATAATGGCTGACCAATCAGTGTTCTCAAATGTCACAGAACTGCCGGTTCTCATATTCTTACCCTTGTTCCATTAGCAAGCTCATATTCTTTTCAGCACAAACAAAAGGCAGCAAGTAAGAAAGTAAAGTTGTAAAGATCCTAACCAAATACTACCAAACAGTCCAAGACATTGGGGGACAAACTATTTCTGGCGAAGAACAACAATTTTCACTTGGGCATTGATGAAACGTGAATTGACAGCAGATTTTTATGATTGCCAATTCACACATTATCTAATGCCTGAGAGACTAGATTTACTAATTCATAATCCGTGAAAATGGGAAGGGTCTCCTTCCCTTCATGGCAACTAAGCTGTCATTCAACCCTCAACGAGACATCTTCCTGCTGGGGCTTACTGCTGCTTTCATTGATCTAAAAGGAGGCTAGTGGGCTGAGCCCCGGTGGCGGAGTGGTTGTGCGCGGGACTGCGGCCCACTGGGTTGGAGGTTCGATTCCAGCTCCCAGGAGCAAAGGCTGGGCCTCCTACTCCCACCACCTGAGGGCAGTGATGCCTAAAAAAAAAAAAAGAGGCTAGTTAGCACAGATCTAGGCAAAACGAAACTCACTGCCATTGAAAGTGGCAGGTTTGTCGGACAGTGTCGAATGGCCCTTGTGAATTTTCAAAACTATAACTCCGATAGGGTAAAAAAGCCCCATCTTTTTCCTGTAGAGCAGCTGGTGGATTTGAACTGCCAGCCTTGTAAATAGTAGCCCTCTGTGTAATCACTATGCCACCAAGGCGCCTTGCAGAAAATATCTAAAGTCCCTCCAAACTTAGTGAGTCTTATGACTCAGAGTGTGTGTGTGTGTGTGTGTGTGTGTGTGTGTGAAGGATTAAACTCGAGGGGAAAATCCAGACTCTCTTCTGCACATACGTTCAACATGCTGTCAGAAGAGACTAGTGTCTGGAAAAGGACCTCATGTTTGGTACAGCAGAGGAAGACCCTCAAGTCCTCAGGTGGATGGACTGACATACGGGAACACCATACCGGGCTCCAACATTTGTAGGGATGGCACAGGCACAGAGGGTGTTTGTTCTGACTTATGCAAGATCGCTGTCCAAGCCAACTTGACGGCTCCTCTTCAGAGATGAGCTTTCCTTCTCATTTCTCTCACGTGTGGCGCGGCGTGGGGCCAGTCTTGAGTTTCCAACACCTCCACCCTTGAATCTCTCTCATTTCTTTCCCTTGGGCAGACATGACCCAAATTGAAAAGCAACGCCCTCTTTCTCCTCCCTAATTTTTTTGAGCAATATAATAGCTGTTCTTCATTGTGTTATTCGTGTTACCATCTAATAGGTTTGTTACTTTTTAAGGAATCAATAACTTTTTTAATTTCTCGGTTTTCACTTCTAATTTCAGTTTTGGCAAATACCAAAAAAATATAAAACTTTTGCTAATGTTCATTAGTTCTTCAGAGTACAAGAGGTCCTATGACCTAAATGTTTGAGAGCCATGTAGTATAAAAATTAAAATCACTAACTGCAGAGTCAAATTGCCGCATGCGAGATCCCACTTTCTCCACCAGGCACTGCTACTCGGCCTCTCTGCTACTGCTACTTGTGCTTTAGATCAGCAAGAAATGCTAACTGGCATGGGTTCCCGGAGTCTAAAGATACAGCTGGCTCCTTGACGCCTCAAAACGACAATGAAAATGTTCTGCTCTGTGTCTCAGCAGCCAGTTGTACATTGAACTGACCCTCCACAGAAGCTCCATCAGCAAAAGACAACAGAAAAAATCAAAGTCAGCCACGTTAACTTTTTTTAAAAAACATGCTAGGTCAGACGAATTAGAACGTGAAGTGGAAACGTTAGCCTGAGGAATAATCAATGAAGTAGAAGGATGTAGAGAGAAAAATGCAAGCAATTACAGTCATTCCTTAAAGAAAAAGGTGACATTCACCCAAGGTCCCTCCAGATTGCCTCTTTCACAGTCTCTTCTCGGTCTCTCTTCACTCGCCACTCCACCAAGATCTTTCATATCGCCAACCTGCTGAAAAGGCCTGACAGGCTATATTTCTTGATGCACACCAACCTAAGATGGCATTTAACCTTCCAAGGATGCCTTCATGTTTTAGTAATATTTCTAATCATAGTCTCCTCCGTGGATATCATTCTTCTAATCTGTAAAGTATTTTAGCACTCTTCCTTACTATTCTGCATGTATTATTCGTTATTGACAGTTTAGAAAGCAAAGGCTCAGAGTGGCTAGCAAACTTGCACAAGGTCACAAAATTTGGAATTGACGGAATGGAATACAGAGGAAATTAGAGAAGTTAGAGACTAGGGGAAGGGGTGGAGCATATTACAGAGAGGCGTGGGATGGAGACCCAGTTAAGGTGGAAATAAGATTATTTTGATCAGGGGGTTGCCACTTGAGCAAATGCATTTCCCCATGGAAATAACCTCAACTCTTCAAATGAGTCTTCCAGGGCTTCTTTACCACCTCTACAACCCAAGCTGTACATTTCAAGATCTATTTGGACCTGTCTTCATATTATGTATTTATTTGTCTGTTTGTGTAGTGGTTCCCTTGCCAAGACTGTTCTAAGCCAGAGTGGAAAGAAGGTACATTCAGGGCGTTTTCTATTTGGGCCACTTCTGAATATAGTGTTTGTAAATTGAGAACTGTCTGTAATGCATGTCTGATGTCATTAAATATATATTAGGTCTGTCCAAAACTCTCTGGCATGTGTCCTTTCCCAACATTACTGTGTATTTTAGTTTCTCAATCATGCAAGTTTAAAAACGACGGCCAAATCTAGTGAATGTCAAACTTGTGCAGTGAGTGACTCAAGTTAATTACAGGACTTTTGCACAGAAAATCATTGAGATTCACAAAGAATCATTGGGCGGGTGGGGGGGGGGGATTAATATTCACGTTAAAGGAATAGAATGGCTCCTTTTGAATCATCAGTTCTCCTGAATATGTCTACATGTGCATTAAACCCAAATGTTCCGAAAGGGAAAAAAAAGGAAAACAAAAGTTATTCTCCAAAAGGGCTTCCAAAAGTTTGTGGGAGATAGAATTAAACGATAATGGAATTTTCTCATGGACTTTTTGAAGGACCCTCCTATAAGAGCTACGAGGTATCTGAAATATCAATATGATGTTCTGTGTATGCAAGGATGGTGCTGCTGAACAATCTTATTTTTTAATACTAATGATACATTTAAGCTAATAAAATTATACTCAGGTCCCTATCTTGTAGGACAGTGTTGAACGACCCTTGTGAATTTTCAAAACTATTACTCTGATGGGGTAGAAAACCCAATGCTATTTCTCCAGTGTATCCAATACAGTAGCCACTAACTATTAAAAGCTTGCAGTATATAGAGCCCATGCTAACAATGAACGGAATGTGTGATTTTATATCATTTGAATTAACATAATTGTCAACAAAATCAAATGCTCTTTAAAGTGCTGAAGAGCAGAGCGAGGATGTCACTTTAAGAACTAAGGAATGCCGGGCTGAGCCCCGGTGGCGTAGTGGTTGTGCGCGGGACTGCGGCCCACTGGGACGGAGGTTCAATTCCCGCTCACAGGAGCAAAGGCTGGGCCTCCTACTCCCACCACCAGGACAGTGATGCCTAAAAAAAAAAAATTATAATAATAATAAAATTTTTTTAAAAACCTACCAAGTGGGGCTGGGCCTCCTACTCCCACCACCGGAGAGCAGTGATACCCCCCCACACCCTAAAAAAAAAAAAACTACCAATTCTATCATTCTGAATACCCCAAAATTATAAGGCCAGGAACAAAATCCATTATCAGTGAATCAATTGCCATTCCTATTCATTGCCATCAAATGGGCCACAGGACAGAGTAGAACTGCCCCCTTGGGTTTCTAAGGCAGAAAGCCTCATCTTGCACTTCTCATCCTAGCAGGTGGATTCAAATTACTGGCGTTGAGGATAGCGGTTCACTCCTTAGCTATTAAATATCTAACCATTGATTAACTCAGTACCGAGATAAAGTGAACTAACCAGGCATGAGTTTTTTTAGTTGTTATTGTTTTTATTTCATAAATTCAAAACCAACAAATTTTCGGTGCAAGATAACATATAACAGCTATTGGCAGCTAGATATACACAAGCTCAAAACACAGTCTCTGACCTCAGGCAGTTTATATCCAGTAGTAAAGAGGTAAATAAACAAAGAATTCAAGGAAATGCAAGAAAAAGGACTGAGGGGAGTTGTTCCACATTGAGCAAGACAGGAGAGACTCTTCTACACGGAACATTGGTCTGGGTTTCTGTTCAATCCCACTTCAGTCGATCCTAATCTGGCAAATCTGAACAATTGTGTAGGACAGAGTGCCTGTCCTAGAGGGAATGTAAAAATCTCCTGGATGGTACACCTAGGTGAGCATGCAATGAGAATACGGTGCCGCAAGTACCACCTTCACGGGTCAATCCTTGGTGCTATGGGGACACACCAAAGAGGGTCCTTAACCAGCCTTGCTGCACTAGGAAAAGGTTTTAAGGATTCTGGAAAGAAAAAGCTGGTAGTATCTTTTTTATTGGACCTGTCTGGTATGTGTTCCTTTTGGAAATTTCCTTTTCAAGAGGCATGATGACACAGTATGCAGTGCACAGTTTGACAAATGAAAAGCATCACGCTCCTGTTCTTGGAGAGTTCACGGCATGCCAGGGGCTAAACGTGTGGAAAGTTAAGTGGTCTCTCGAGAACAGTAAGCTCCTTTGGCATTGACTCTATGGCAGTAAGTTTTGAGGGCTTGGGTGAAATATTATCATCTTCCATGATGTGTGATTTCTTCATACATTTTTTAAAAATTTGAATTTTGTGTGGTATTGCATCCAAATTCAATTTAGATGAAGCTCCAAAATCAACTTTATGGAAACTAAATAAGTAACTAGGGGGAGAGACAAAGTCCCACCCAAGTCTGAACTTAGTATTTCAACACAACCAAGTTTATTAATAGGAAAGTCCTACAGAACAACAGCCACAGCCTTGTACTGTCTGGTTCAAGTCCCAGTGTCCCTCTCTACTCAAAGGCTGACTGGCCTTTAAACTCCAATGCCCTCATCTGTAAAAGGTATCTTACAGGTTTGAGGAATTAAACGTTTACATATGTCAGGTACTTAAAAGTGCCTGCCCAAAATATAGTAGCTATTTTTTCAGTATTTATAATCATTCTGGTTGCAGAAACCTACCAGATAATTCCACACATAGGCTAGCAGTGAATGTAAAACACAAATGTAGAAAATAACGATTTGGCCAGCAGCTTTCTCTTGTATGTCATTTGACTCCCAAATGGGGCGAAATAAAAAGGTACCCAGAGGAGGCTGTGGGGAAACCTTAATAGGGTTAAGTCCACCACGCTGTCTCCCCGAAAAGGCACTTGATAAGCAGGCACTCTCAACTTTCTAATTAAAGGTGGCTTTGTTTTTGCTCGTGTTTGGTGATTTCGATTTGTTTTTTCGCTTCCACGGCTTTCATGAAACGACTTGAATGGGTAGGGTCACAATTACTAGAAAGAACCTAGTAAAAGGATATGAGGTGTCCTGGGTTGAGTACTTCCGTCAGCAATATTTCCTTATAAGTGCAGTTAAGGGGAGGGACGTCTGCGCGATGTCTACCTCAGCCCTGCCTACGGGGCCGGAGCACACTTTTAGTAAGCTCATCGTCAAAACGCTGCTTTGCAGGGGACATCAGGCGGACGCGGCTGCAGGCTGGCGGCGGGATTCTCCGGCGCCGCGGGCTTTGGTCTCGTGGGCCCGGGGCTTCCACCCGCCGCACTAGCGCCTCGCGGGGCTCCGAGGCACAGCTGGCCGCGCCCCTCGGGCCCTGGGGCCGCTGCACGCCGGGCTCGGGCGCCAGGCTCCACGTCAGGAGCCACGTCTACAAGCGCGGGCAGATGCCAGCCGGGCGTGACCGTTTCCCGGACTGCACGCTCCGGGGCCCGCCACCCTCCCCGCCCGGGCGCGTTCCCGCAAGCAACCCCCGGGGCCTCGGAGGCTTTTCTGAGAGCACCACGGGATGAGCCCTGACGGTCCAGGATTCCCTAGGTTCCCGGGTCGCAGGCGAGCGCCGCATCAGCCGGCCCCCAGCGGGGCTGACGCAGCCTCTCCACCCGCAGCCCGCCCCCTCCTCCCATCCTCCATCACTTGCCTCCCGACTCCGCGCCATCCCCTCCTCTCCCCTCCCCTCCCCGCTTTGTCCTCCCCCCACCCCGACCCGGCGCGACTCGAGGGGCGGTGCCTGGTGAGTCATTGTCACGTGGGCGCCGAGTGCGCAGGGGCGGGGCTGCCCGGCGCGCCGAGCGTGAGTGGAAAATTACCGGAGCCCTACTGGGGCTGCGCGCAGGAGGCCCCCCCCGCCCCCCGCCTTCCGGCCGCGGCCCCGCCCCGCCCCGCCCCGCCACTGCGGAGCTTCCTGGCTCCCGCGGGACCCGCGCGGCGCCCGCCCCGCCCGCTGCAGGCCCTCCGGGCTGGCGCCGCTCGCGCCGCGGCCGGCCTCGGCCCCGCGCCCTCGCTTCCTTCTCCCCCGGTTGGATGCGGCGCGGAGCCCG
>PVJH01008527.1:0-84726 GCA_004026705.1 Nesogale talazaci | reverse complement strand
GTGAAGTTGGAAACATGGGAAACTTAGGATAGATGATCCATCAAGACTAGTGATGGGAGTGGTAATACCAGGAGGGTGGAGGGATGGAGGAATGGAGAGGGATAGCCAACTTCAGGGATCTACACGTAGCCTCCTCTCTGGGGCATGGACAACAGGGAAGTGAGTGTTGGGACACATTGTACAGTGTACAGGATGAAAAAATAATTTGTAAATTACTAAGGGTTCAAGGGGAAGGGGGGAGGAAGGGTAATATAGGGAGCAGATAATGGGGGCCTGGAGGGAGGGAGAATGTTTTGAGAGTGATGATGGTAATGGATGTGTAAAAGTGGCCTGAATACAACTGATGTTGTTAGAGATTGCGATGGGAGTTGTAGGGGCCCCCCAATAAAATGATTAATGTTTTTAAAAGGTGGGGGAATGGAAAGGGGAGGGTTTTTTTTTAAGGAGCTTGTATCAAGGGCTCAAGTGGAAAATATTGGGAAATGTATGTGGAAATATGTGTGCAAATGTGCTTGATACAAATGATGTACTGAATGTTGTAGTAGCTGTAAGAGCCCCCAATAAAATTTTAAAAAAGAAAAAAAAATTAGCTCGGACAGTTGTAGAAGTAGGTGAAGTTCTGTCAGGTTCAAAGCTTGGATGAAAGATGGAGGTTTCTCTTAACTCACGTGGCTGCCGGAGCTGACAAACAAGAAGGAGGAAGGTGAAGTGGAAGGGTCACAGGTAATGGATGCACAACTGAATTAAGTCAGCCGAATGACTCCAAGGTCACCAGCCAATGGAGCGCTCTAAGGATTGACAGTCAACACAGCAGGAGATAGGCAAACAAGAGGCAGGATGTTGTTTCAGCAGAAGAAGAAGGAGCAAAATGCTAGCTGAGTTCTGCTCCAGGTCTCTCATGCAAGAGCCTCAAGAAGGTTTCATCAGGCTGCAACCTGATGGATCAATTGGACTCTAGCCCTACATAAATCCAAATATGTTCAGTTGACATAAAATCTAACCACCACATAGTCTCCACCAATACCATAATGAAAATAAATCAATAATTCTCCAGTTTTCCTTCGTCATTGCCCAGCTCTTAGATGCACAGGATGCCATGAAACAAATCACATCCTGGATTAGATACACCCTAGTCCTTGAAGGTATCATTTCAACTGCTTTGTTTAGATCTCACATTTGAAGAAGGTACACTTGGGACATTGTAGAAGGAACAGGTTTGCTTGGCCAGGATTTCTTATTGTCCAACAGGCTTGGATCCACCTCATTTCTCATTTGTGTTTAACCTATTCTGGCATTTATCTGCCTCCTCCTTTGATTGCATGTACTTAGATGTATCATTTCTATGAGGCAATAATGCAATATGGTCGCTTCATTCCTCAAGGGTTCCCTGCCTGGCAAATGCCCAAGAGTCTTTTGCCTCATGCAAGTCCATTCAGAAAAACAGGTCCAAATTTCCAGAGTCAATTATCTGTAGCTTTTTAAACATTTCAGACTTACAAAATACTCTTCCACATTCAGTGTCCAGATATAACCTTAGCCATCAATACATAGAGTAAAAACTAACTTTGCATAGTTGAAGATAATGTGTTAGGTTGTCAGCACAGAAGTTTCCTGAGATGAAGGATAGACAGATATGTGCTGGCTGGGATTGACAGAAGTTCAAAGTGAAGGTCCCCAGAGTGGGACAATGTCCTCAGATGGAAGGCCAAACCAAGGAAGAGACCAACAAAACTGGAGGGAGTGGGCATATGGAATGGGTCCCAGGGTATTCAGGATTGACCATGGAAAAGACAATAACCATGTGAGACTAGCTTGTAGAGCAAGTTCTTAAGACCCAAGCATTAACCATTGCAGGAAGGAGCAGATGTCTACAGCAGGGGGGCTTCCTGAAATAAGAGGTGCAGAATGTACCCAAAGAGGAATAGGAATGGAAACTCCAGGAAAGAGATGAAGGGGTGGGGACTTGTCTTTCATGCGTCTAGGTGATGTCTTCTTGTAGCAAGGAGGGACGTCTCTCAGTCATAGACAAACCTGACTATGAACACCTGCTCTGCTAATTCTTAGAAAAAGGTGAAATGATCAACTCTTGTAGAAATTTACACTCATGAATACCCTATGTAGGTTCACTGTGAGTTAGATTTGACTCAGTAGCAGTAGGCTGACTTCGATAGTTTTACATAAACTGTGAGAATTTAATTTTTCATTTTTTACCATCCAGAATGTCACTAATAGTAAAAAAATAATGAAAGTTTGGTAGGATATAGTGTTAAGGACAGATTTTGAAACCCAGCTAATTTCTCTCTTGATACCCATGGCAAGCTATGGGAAAGCTATTAGATTTGATCTTCTCATAGTATTTTGTGGAAGAATACTTGACCTTCCTAGAAAAAAATTTCACTGTTTTTATTCCCATAAAGTTGTCAATAAATGCTTATTAACTGAGGTAACAAGATTTTCCAGACCATCCTTTATTCTCTGAACACACAGCTGTGGTAGACATTCGAGCTGGTTTCCTTCAAAATGGTCAAGGAAAAAGGTCACCAACTATGGGTATTCACTGCAGAAATAGTCCACTTTTGTCATCCAGATTCCATGTTTAAAGAAGTCCCTAAGTGTGTGACAAAATGTATCTTATTTCAAGGGATGCTTAGTTCCATGTTTGAGCATGTGTTTTAGTGATTCATAGTCCAGTCATACTCTGCTCACACTTATGGCAAAGATCCTACTATCTGCACCATTACTACTGCCCTTAACCCTACCAACAGTATTTTTCTACTGTTTGGGGTAAAAAAGAAAGCCCAAGTCCTAAATATAATTTAAGAAGAACATTTATTAAGTCTTAAACAGGAAGAGAAAAAGACAAAGGCGCATCTGCTTGATGAAGGAGACAATTATATTTGGGTCCTAGGATTTGTAAAGATTCATGACCTTAAAGGGACATGGGAGGGCAAAGGAAACTGTCACAACAGCATAATGGATGGCAGATGGCAGATCAATACATTACAGTCACGCTTAAGATGACACAAATGGCATTTACATTATGTTAGACAAAAGAGCTTGGATCGAACCAGTAAGACTGTTATGCATGACCACATGACTGTAGCACTCCAGTGCCCTAAGGGCACACACAAGCAAATCCTCAAGAGCTAAACTGGGACTCCTGGACAGACTAGGGAGTAACAGTAGTCTGCTCTCCTGAGAACCTGAGAGCCCTAGTCCCATTGTTGATCAGAAGGACTTCAATGAAGCCTGAATTTAAGTGGAGCATCATACGTGAATTGGGGATGGCACTGTAAGTCATAATCTTCTACAAACTGGGTGTTTAGAAATGTAAGCTCTAATACAGTGCCAACAACAGGAAATCAAAATTTATTATGTATTGAGCAAAACACTGCCTGCATTGAAACCTTTGCTGATTAAACGGAACTATAACAAATCAGAAAGAAGCCCTGATGATGTGATGGGTTAAAATGGAACTATAACAAGCCAGAGAGAAGCCCTGGTGATGTGATGGGTTAAATATTGGGCTGCGTAACCATGAGGTGGACAGTTCAAAGCCATTAGTCAATCCATAAGAGAAAGAAGAGAGTGTCTACTTTCATAGAGTTACACTTTTGGAAACCCACAGGGCAGCTCTACCTGTTCTACCTGGTCTCTGTCAGAATTGACTTAATGGCAGGGAGTTTTCAGGGACCATGGCAACACAAAGTGTCGGGCTATGCCATTTTCTGATACAACACTTTGCTCGTAGAATCATTTGTGGTACATACCCAAGACTCTAGTAGTTGGGTTTGTTTTTCTCTGTGTGATTCAATTTATCCAACACTATAGACAAATACAACTTTTTAACTTCTTCAACAACCAGGCAAATAAGGCATGGTAACATTACTTTTATAATGACAGAAATAAGAGTTTGAGGGAAGTAATGTGTCAGACAGATTGAGCATAGTCTTTAGAGTAAAAACATTCTTAGATAGAGAGCTGTTCCGGATACTCAGTTGCAGTGGATTTGGGATAACTGGCATAACCTTTGGAGTTTCCTCTAAATTAGAAGTGATGATAAAATTTCTCTCAAAGGGTAAATAAGAAGATTAAATGGTATACCTCCTATGAAATAAACCACAGGGGACTTTCATGAGCATACATTTTATAAATAAAATGCCAACTTAATATCCAAGGTCGCATGGACTAATGAAACCAAAGTTCCAATCTATTAACTCTAAACCTGAATTATTCTCTTTAGAGCATGCTATAAAGATGAACAAGAGCAAGTTGTAAAGATAAGTATACCCAGTCTATTTTTTCAAATGGTTGACCTTTAGGAATTAAATTTTAATTTGTATTATTAAGGGCTTAAGGTTTCCATTTTTGTTCTGGGAAGACTTCCAATAATCAGAAGAATATAATATGAAGTACTGTGTTTCAGCCTATGAAGAAAAAAGAAATATTAAACAATAACCAGCAGCTAGATTAGGATGATCTAAGAGTACTTAATTCCTGGCAATGATCAGATAGATCATCAGTCTCCACAGACTCCCATCTGAAGTAGAAGCAGCTCAATGTAAAGTATAGATTTCCTCCTAGACTTTTGTCTCAGGCCTGACTCAAAGTGAAGGATGAAGTTTTCCATGATCTGCGCCCCATTGACCCACACATCAATGTAAACTTTTCATTGAGGTGATTTCTTTTGATGCCAAAGACACAACCATTACTGTACATACTTCAGTAACTAATTATCACCCCCAACCTTTGCCAAGAACGTTCTCAAAATAAGTTTTGCATAAAACAATATTTTTTTTCTAAAAGACAGATGGATGAAAATTAAGATAAGCTTCAATCACAGTCTGTTGGACAGAATAATATAGTGTAGATTACTACTTAAGTCAAGGGTAACATCTGAAATATAAAACATACATTAAGTTATTTCTTCTTGAAATTTTGAACGAGTTCACTTTTAGAGAACACCCATTAAACTAATGAAATAGCCAATCAAGTCCCTTCTTTTTTATCTAATGTATGTTCATACCAATGATGGCATATTCAATCTATACTGTAGGTCCACCAAATTAAGGAAAATAGAATATAATCAGTCCATGTTGATAAGATGCTGGATTTCTTTGCTTATGAAATGAAAGCCTTTTATATATTATATGTTATAATTGCAGACCATAATCCTTAACCTGCTGCTGACAGTCCATTCCTACTCCTTGTAAGACTATATGCCAAACCCCCCGAACCCAGCCCCCTTGATCCTGACTCTATTGTGATCACGTCAGCCCTATAGGGCAGAGTAAAACAATGCCATATGGTTTCTAAGGCTGAAGTACAGTAGCAGATTGCCACATCTTTCTCCTATGGAGTGGTTGAAGGATTTAAACTGCTGGTCTTTCTGTTAGTACAAAGTGTTTTATCACTGTGCCATTACAGTTCCATATTTTTTTAAAAATCCCCACCATCTGATTGATTCTGACTTACAGCAGGCCTAGAGGACAGAAGTGAGTTTCCAAAACTGTCCATCTTTAAGGGGGCGGACAGCCTCATCTTTCTGCCAGAATGACTCGCAGGTTTGAACCACTGACCTTCTGATTAGCAGCCCAAGGGGGCTAACATAGTCCACCACTAAGGTTCCTTAATGCTCCATATAGAGCTCTTCAAAGGAACTGTCTTAGACAATTCTGAACTTGCTGGAAATCAATTCTCTCTCTCTCTCTCTCTCTCTCTCTCTCTCTCTCTCTCTCTCTCTCTCTCTCCCTCCCTCCCTCCCTCCCTCCCTCCCTCTCTGAATATGTAAAGCATGCTGTGTTGGGCAGGGTTCTCTTAGAGAAATAAAACCAGGACACTAGTAATTCTCTTTATATATTTATATAGAGAGAAGGAATGTAAGATAAGAAAGAAACAATTAACTATAAAGCAATACAGATTGCTCGGTGCAACTCACTTGCGTGAGACAGCTAGAAGACTAGCAGTCCTTCAAAACTTGAGGGCCGCTGAGTAGTCCTCTGTAGAGCAATTCAGGCTATCTGATCACAGGCAGCAAACAGCAGAGCAGGTCACCAACAGTCAGCCAGATGACAGAGTCCAACAGTCCCCAGCTCAAGAGATGCATATCCCAGGAGCGTGGCAAAGTAGGGCTTGAAGGAACCTCAACACACAGCTCCACAGTCCACGATTAAGTGTCCCATGTATAGTGTTGCTTGGAAGTCGAGGCACAGGACAAACAAGGCAGCTGTCTGGTCCAAAGATCCAAAAGCAAGAGAGAGGGCGAGACTCACTGAGCCCTTCCTAACTCTGCCCTTCAATTTATCCCATGTGTTCATTGACCGTGTCGTCACAACAGACCCACCAATCTTCTGTGGCCATATTCGCATAACAAACCTACCCATCACACATGCACTTCAATATTTTCTCCTTCCTATATTTATCCCTTCCACTCTTGAATTTTAATTAGACTTACTCTTATTATTTCCATTATTGCGATTTTTACAAAAGGATTTCACAGGTATAAAGGCTAGGAAATACTATGACTCACTCATTGCTTTACTATGGATACTGAATTTTAATACACTCCACAATAAAAATATTTTCATGGAATTTTCAAATGTATATAAATGTGTGTATGTATATGAATATATATAGTGTAATAATTATCAAAATCTTTCCGGTGCTGAGAGGAAATGCTCCCATCAGACTACAGTAAATATTCTTTCCGTCTCTAGCCTCCCAAAATGAAAACTTAGATAATTGATAGCAGGTTTAGAAGTGGGAAAAATTCAGCAGTAAGGAACATCTGCAGAGTGTTATATGCTAGGGGATGCTATTAATAGCCTGCTGCAAGCTCCACATTGGAGAATGAAGAAGGAAGCTAAATCTTGTCTCTCTGTAGAGGTTTCATTTTTAAAATAGTTCTCTGTATCCTTCTGTGTGTGTGCATATGTATGTGTGTGTTGCTGCTATTTATTCTTGGAAGCAACAAAGCTGGCTCTTAAGCACAGTTTATAAAGGAGGTACCAGAAGAGAGTAAGGGACATTGCATTTAGTCACCCAACTCTACCGGGTATGTACCAAGCTTCACTATTCCTTGAGAATAAATTACTCTATACCAATCCTCCAAATGTTATTGTCTCTGATCCTCCAAAGAGTCATGCAAGTAAACTCAGTTTTCTCCCAGGTTTTCTTCTGAAGTGGGCACACCTGCCTGATTGTCAGTGCAGCTTATCTTTTAGGGACCCCAGAGACCTCTGAGTCAGTCCTTTGATGCCCATGTAGCCAATTACAGATCGCCATGTTAGCCATGAAGGGTATTTGCTACTTCTGGTCACCAGAGAAGCCCTGCTGTTACAATAGGGTAAGCATTGAATTGCTCTTTAAAATGGAATAACCCCACTAGGATCTCCATGGCAGAAAGATAAGGCAAGGTGCTTTTCTTAAGATTTGCAGTCTTGGAAACCTCATGGGGCAGTTCTTCTCCATCTGAGAGGTTCTCTATATGTCAGAATCACCTCCACGACAGTAAGCTTGTTTAATGTTGGGTGGTCACTGGCGAGGGTGAAAAGTAGAACTTATAAACACATAAGAAGGACTAATAGCTCGCCTCAACTTGTGTATCTATTAGAGAGATACTATCTGATTAACGTATGCTTCAGTTGTTCGGCAAACCACACACAAGCAGATAGCATGCCCTCTGCCTCCGTATTTTAAAGTAAGTGCACTTATCTCCACTTCTTTACACAAGCTCAAAAATACCACCTCTGTTGCTATTGAGTAGATTCCAACTCACAGAAATCATATGTGACGGAGTATTGCTGCCTCTGGGGTTTCCAGGCTGTGATCTCCATGTGCAGCCATCTCGTCCTCCCTTGGAGAAACTTGAGGGTTCAACCCATCAAGTTTTGCGTTGGCTAAAGTACTGTATCACTAGGTTTCCTTCTATTGCACAAAGTAGATACTGAAATAACTGCTGAACCAATACATTAATGTTTAATTAAACCGATAATATATCATCCTGAGTCTCCACTTAATACTGCATATTTAAGACTCAAACCTACAGTGGTAATTCCAGGTATCTAAGAATAAACATTTTAATACTGGAGGTAAGTTCTACAAACTCATTTTTTGAAAGCGTATACACTCACTGTGTTAGGCCAGTGACTAGAAAAACAAATCCTGACACATTCATATGCCTGTAAGACAGAACTTTATATCAAGAAGAAATTGTGTATCAAGGAAAATCCCAGGCAAGTCCAACTCAAGTCCACAAGTCCCTCTTCAGACTCATGAAGCCTGGCGCAATAATGCAGAATGCAGGAAGATCACAGGCCGCTGGATGCAAAGTCCCTAGAATCAAAAGGCAATTGAAGAACCTTCATGGCTCAGGCAGCAACCAGGGTCAGCCAGGAGGCAGGTGAAGGCTGAGAGAGAAGGGAAGGTTCCCAGAGTCCTCCTTATGAGAAGGCCACCCCCACAAGGAGGAGCCTTCAGGCTGTGCGACCAGATCGACAGGTTGAGTACTGCTCCTACGCTTTTACATATCTTCCAGTTAACGTGAACTTATGTAACTATCTGCATCCATCTACTCCTGAACCGAAAGAACCAAACTGGTGCTGTCAGATGAGTTTAAACTCATGAAGACCCCTCACGGTGCAGACGAGTACCGCTCCGTATGATTCCCTTGGCGAGTCTATATAGCAGCAGATTCTCGGGCTTCTCTTCTGTGGAGTCTGTGGGTACTGTTCTTGTTAGGTGCCATCAAGTGAGCTCTGACTCATAGCAACCTGATGTACAACAGAAAACCTCCCCCCAGTCCTAAACCATCTTCACAATTGCTGTCATGGGTGAGTCCAATGCGGCAGTCTCAGCATTCAATCCATATCATCCAGGGTCTTCCTCCTTTTCTCCGATGATCAACTTTGCTAGGTCTGATGTCCTTTCACAGAGAATGAACTCTTGTAATAGCATATCCAGAGTATAAGTGATGAAGTCTTCCCATTCTCCTTTCTAGGGAGCATTACGGTTGCATTTCTTCTAAGACCAATTTGTTTGTTATTCTGACAGGACACAGTATTTTCAATATTCTTCACCAGCACTATAACTCAAATGCATCCATTCCTCTTTGGGCTTCCTTATTTAATGTCTAACTTTCAGGCATATGAAGCAACTAAAAATACCATGCTTGGCCCAGGAGCACCTCAGTCCTCAAATTGATATCCTTGCTCTTCTGCACACTAAAGAGGTCTTGTGTGGCATAGCAATACATCCTTTGATTTCTTGTCTGAGGCTTCTATCAGCATTGATTGTGAATCCAAGCAAGATGAAATCTTTGACAACTTCAATCTTTTCTCCATTTATCAGAATGTTGGCTATTGCTCCAATTTTGAAGGCTTCGGTTTCCTTTACATTGAATTGTACTCTTTTAGAAACATTACTATAAATATTACTACAAAGAGTTGAAGATTAAAGATATCCTCAGTGACCAATTTTTTCCAAGATACAATACCACTCCATTTTTCTCTCTTCTTACCTTTAGTGTATTTTCTACAATTCACTACAGTATATCAAAGAAATTAATGAAATTTTAAGGAAATGTCTCAAATATAGTCTGGAATGAGAAATTAAATATGCCCCCAAGTCAAAGCAGGTCTTATTTCAGCAGAGGTCACAAAACAAGGAAAGGCTTTGGTAGTTGTGGTGTTTAATCTTTCAGCAGATCATACTCCCAAGGAAAACAAAGGATGGTGGCTTGTGCCACACCCTCTAATTAAGTAGAATCTAATGACTTATCTCATCTTAACCCTGTTGCAGAGAGTCCCTTATAAAAGGGGATTATATAAGCATAGGCACAAACCCAAAAGCCAAAAGCAAACTCACTGCCATTGACTCGATGGCATCTCATAGTGACTCCATAGGACAGGTCACAGGTGTCTTTTTGAATATCCATACTGTTAACAGGAGTAGATAGCTCCTTCTTTCTCCCCTGGTAAGATTGGTGGTTTTGAACTGCTGACCTACTCTCCTGCAGTCCAGTGTCTAACCACTATACAACCATAACCATACGCACAAAGCTAGAATTTAGGACACATTACCAAAGGGATTATGGCAAATGAGAGATTATGGCTAAAGAAACCATATTCCGTCATTGACCACATCTTATCTCAAGTCAGCATCCTTGATTTTTAGCAGCAAATTCAAGTCCTTTGACTTGCAGTAAGCAAAGTTTTGTCATCTACATAGCTAAGGTTGCTCCAATCCTTCATCATTCTTCTTCATGTAGTCCAGTTTCTCAGCATACAGATTGAAATAGTGAAATAGTGAAAAGGTATATACATCCCTGATTTAATAGCATGCAGTATTTCCTTGTTCTGTTCAAAAGGCCATCTCTTGTTCTATGCACGGTTTTGGGACAACCACAGCAAAGTGTTCTAAAGTTTCCATCCTTTTCTGTGCTACCTATAGTCGGTCAGGTCACATAGTCTAATGCCTTTTCACAGTCAAAAAGAAATGTCACAAGTTAACCTGTCTGATATTCTTTGATGGCCATCAAGATCCATCTGCCAATAATGCTATCCATCATAACTTTTGTTTTTCTGATTCTGGCATGAATTTCTAGCAGCTCCCCGTCAATGGTATTATGGTAGCGGTTTTTAATTTTACTTCAGCAAAACTTTACTTGCATGTGATATAATGACATTGTCAGATAAGTTCTGCGTTCTGTTGGGTAACCATTATTTGGAAAGGGCACAAATTTAGTTTTCTTTCTTCCAATTGGTTGGCCACTTTACAGACAGACAACCAATGTCCACAGAGCTAATAGTAACTTAGTCTGAGTCTTACCCTTACAATGGCACCAGGGTTCACATTTCTGTAAACTTTCAAACCTCTTTGACTTTGGACATCTTTCCACCCCAAAGTGAGATATTTAGAAGTGTTATGCTAAGATTCATTATTAAAGATACGAACCTTAAATTTATATGAAAGTAAGTGAAATTGCTCTCAACCAGTATACAAAATACCAGTATTTTCCCCAGATATTAAAAGTCCAACCTTACTTAAAACCAGATCAGAAAAAAGTATTATTTTTTATGAAATACAGTTTGACTTGACTTCCAGAAAAAATAAACAGCAACATCTAATAAACAGAAATGTTTTAACTCAACATTAAAAGACCATGTAAGAATTAGCCCTTTGAAATTCATTTTTAACCTAGTATCTAAATGTTATCAAGAAATGTATTTCTTTCACCATAACCCACTGTGGTAGTTACATAATGTCATGTCAACTTGACAAATGAGTGTAGGGGTGGAGGCTAGCCATCAATCAGGCCACAGTCTGATGGTGCCTCTTTGTGGTCCTGGCCTTCGCATGAGGATTCTGGGGACTTCCTCTCTTCTGGAAGGTAAGACAGTCAGTCTCCTGAGACCTGAGCGAGCCATGTTCTACAGACCTGCACCAGCCCTATGGTGCTTCCACCACTATTGGATCCACAAGACTTTTCACCTACCACAAACTTATGATCTTCTTGCAGTCTATGTCACTGCATGTGGCTGTGTGAATCTGAATATTTATGTACTACTGTCAGATGTATGGGCTAATATCATTATGGACTTGATCTGGAGTCGGTTGGGATGTTTCCTTGACATACAATTACTCTTTGATATAAAGCTCTTTCTTTTACCTATATGGGTGTCCCTGAAGTTGTTTCTCCAGTTAACCCAGCGTAGTACATCCACTTTTTTAAAAATCTACTTTGTATTTCAGAATCAGAAGTTTTGATCCTCTAGGGACTCTGAATGTCATAGCACTCCAGCTGCCTGTCAATTTTTCCTATTGTGGTGGTTTGTATGTGATTGTAAACTGTGCCTTTCATGCTTCAAATACCAGCAGGATCATCCATTGTGGACAGATCTCCACAAAGCTTCAAATCAAACACTAAAAAGCGCTAATAATACAAAAATCAGCCAATTAAAAACCCATTTTCCAATTCACTTGCTTTGGACATGACTTCAGGAGGAATCAATCACTGATGGTGTATTTATTGTGAACATAGAATTCAGATCAGACCTTGAAGTTGGTTAAATCAGGGCTAAATCCAAGTCCTACCTCACTGACTGTGTAAATGTAACTTACTTAAAACTATAGATCTTATTAAATTAATTGTATGACTAAATAAAATAATTCACACAAAATATTTATCACCAAAATTGGTATAGAAAATGTCAATAAACACAAACATTATTGCTAATTTAAGAGCTATTCTTGTAACTGCTAAGCAATCAATATTAGCCACTTAGGTAGCCAATAATAATAATAATAATAATAATAATACTATACTTATCCCCAAACAAAGGAATGTCCCGACAAAATCCTTTTCTATGTATAGGATTGCTCACAGAAGATGGCATTATCTCTTTTTTAATGGTTTGGCTTTCTAATATCAAGTGATGTTAACTCTGAAGCAGAAAATTTTCAGAACAAGAGTGAACAACACCTGTGGTAGTTACATAGGTTTGTGTCAACTTGAGGATATGAAGAGTGAAGGGGTGGAGTCTAGCCTGTCAATCAGGTCACAGTCCAATGATGTTGCCTGAGATTGTGGTGTTCTCATGAGGATTCTGGCAACGACTTCTCTTCCTCCAAGAGGCTGCACACACTTTCTCTCTGCTACAAGTTCTTGTTCACAAGCCACATGGAGCAACTCTTATGGTATCCACAGCCCTGGAGATGTGTCCACCACCACTGAATCCACAAGACTCTTCAACCACCAGCCTGTGATTGTCCTGCACTCGGCGTCACTGTGAGTGGCTAAGGGTAATTTATGAACTAGTATTGGGAATACACACTAATATAGGAATTGTGAACTTCATCTGGATTGAACTGGGATGTTTTCTTAATATACAATTTCTTTTTGAACAATGACATGTAAATGAGTGTCTCTGGATTTGTTTCTCTAGTCTGCCTAGACTAACACAACATCATATCTACAATCAGCTCTTGTAATGTATGTACATTATGATATATCCTTATAAACCCATCAGGTAAATTATCTTTAATGATAACCACCACATGACTAAGTGATTCAATTTGTTAGATATAGCTATTCAGTTCATCCATCTGATTCCCAAAGTAGTTGTGCCAAAATTTATTTTCATTTTGGCACAGATTATACTTAAATATTCTTTCTAATAATTAGCCACTAGCTAATTGAAACTGCTGCTATAGAATATTAGAGACACAAAGATATTAAGCATCAAGCTTGTTTCTCAATCACATATTTACTTTTAATCTATTTATACACTAGTATGTATTCATTTCAATAAAAAAATCAATGAGAAATTATGTCGTATTTTCAATGTAAAAGTGTATTTTCTCTACAAACCAAGAGTTCTAAAATATTTCAAATCAGCTATTCCATACATAGAAATATTTGACACTTTACTTTTCTCAAGGGAAATATAATTTCCTTAAACATTAAGTTATTAATGCATCCAATATACAGTGTTTAAAATAATTTATAGATTTCATCCTGTTTTTATACTCAATTGATGGTTTCACTTATATTAGGAGTTATTTCTTTTTGTTTTATTCTTTCAGAATCGCCAGTGCATAGAATTAGCCTGATATTCTATTCATTATATGAATGGATAAAAGAGTAAATGGTAAACATGTATGTAAAACCCATCAAGCTGATTTTGACTCGAAACCATCCTATTTGAGTTTCCAAGACTGCAAATTCTAACAGCACCAGGCAACCTCAGCTTTCTTCCCTCAGAGGAAATAATCAGTGTGCACCTGCAGCCTCGCAGCTATTGGTCCAGAGCATACCCAAAGGTAAGCAAAAGTCATGGTTTTGTGTAGAACATACTTAGTAGGATGTTATGAAGATGACTTCTGGGAAAAGCTAAATAAACCAACAAAATTAGATGTGATAATTTATTACTCATTTAACACTCTTCAAATATGAAATGTTAGCATGAGGTTGTAATGCTTTTTTAAAGGGTTATCAGTGTGTCTAATATCGCAGAAATCATGAACTTGGCATATCTAGGTAAGTTTAATTTCACAACATTCCTGAAAAATTTCCTTTTAGGGCTCCCAAATACATTGTTTTTATCAGTTGCCGTCAAAATGCAATCGTATGTACAGCATAGCTAAAGTTCCTCTGCTGTGCATCAACTTTACAAGTGCTAACATGCTGTAATTTATCTTGTGGCCATGCACATGCTGAATGTCTTTCATCACCAAATCAGCAAATATACTGTGTGTGTGAGATCTATGGCATTTCATTGGTTGATTTTCAGAAACAGATCTCCAGACCTTGCATCCTAGTCTGTGTTAGTTGGAAGCCTGCCTGAAATCTGGCCTCCGTGGGTGCTCCGACCAGTATTTAAGATACTAGTGGCATGACTAACAACAGAATAGCGATACATTGGCCACCATAAACAGATGAATGGTGATGAAAAGATGATTAAATATTTGATAAATGAACTTCCTTATTTATTATGTGTAAAATAATGACCAGTCAGAGGCTTATTCTTTCATATATATATAAAAGAATATATATATATATATCACTGTTATTTTCTAGTGTTTTTAAAAGGTAGATTTAAATAATGTTGATAATATGGACTCATTTGGCAAATATTTCCCAAGCTACAATTTAAAAGAAAAGTTGTACATATATATCTTCCAAAGATATGCTTTTAATCAAGCTGAAATATTCTCAACACATTTCTTTGTGTTCAAAAGCTCTTAAAGTGTTCTGAATAAAAATGACTTGCTATGATTCAGTAAAGTTTCATATTTATATACTTCTTTAATAGATTTACATATAACTATCAAGTAATTGTTCTGGCTATGATTAGAATGCATGTCTCCTTGCCTTTCAGATGATGCTTTATAATTTCCAAGACATTTCTCTAAGTATTTGTCTTATCTGATTAGATGCATGGGATCATTGACATTTGATGAATATTATTCATCCTTTTAAAGAGCAAAAAATAGATTCTTTTTCATTCTAGGTCTTATTGACTTCAGATAATTATTAAAAAGAATGATCTCTTCACACATTTTTCATGAAAGAAGGTATTCAATGTTTCCCCTCCAATTAAGATGCTAACTCTCCCACCATCAGCCACTCTCACAAAAATATTCAGTGCTGTGACAGATGTTTCACATAAATTCTGCTTTAAAAATTGATGATAGCTGCTGTTAGCAGAGACTCTCCCAACCTCATTCTTCAACAAGGAATATGATAGGTTGTCCTACATTGCAGAAGCTAACAAGCAGTCAAGTAATAAACCAACCTGGAATTCTAGGCTTTTCATGGGGGACCTTAACAATATGCACCAATATGCCAAAAAAAAACTATGTAGTTTGGTGCATGTTAGAACCTGAGTAAACCTAGAAAACATTATGCTCAGTGAAATGAACTAGTATAATTTCAGTTACATAAAATATCTTGGATCACATAGGGGAGAGGGAGGAGAGAGGAAAACTAGAGGGAGCAGGTATTGGGGGCATAAGTGGAAGAAGGATGTTTTGAGAATGACCATAGCAACAAATGTGCAAATGTGGTCTGCATATAATTGATGTATGTGTTGCTCATGATAATAGTTGGTAAGGCCCCAATAAAATGATTTTTTCGAAGAAATATCCAATGAATCAGTATCGACGCTGAAGCTAGAGGGTACATTTTGGTTACTAGGGGTAGGTGGGCACCATTTGTCAGTTGTTGCACTGTAGTGGCTTGTGTGTTGCTGTGAAGCTAGAAGCTGTGCAACTGGTATTTCAAATGCCAGCAAAGTCCAAAGGGTAAACAGTTTCTATCAGAGTTTCTAGACAAAGGACAACAAAGGAGGCCCTCAAGGAGATGAATTGACCCAGGTGATGCCACAATGGGTGTACGCATAGAAGAGTTGTAAGGATGGTATGGAACCTTGCTCTGAGTCACTCTGGGTTGAAACCCCCAAATGGTGACTGTGGGTTTGAAGGGACTTGATGGCACCTTGTCACAGCAGCAGGCCTAAGAAAAGACGATGATGAAGTCATAGACTGTACATCCCCGAGGCACTAAGCACTGGGAATTCACTTTATAGTTAACGTCAGAATATTGTAAGAGAGAAGGCCAGAGGATGAGCCTGTCGGGTGGGAAGGAACTCAAGATGCCATGGAGGAAGAGCTGCCCACTCAAGAAGAGTCTACCATGCTGATGTGGGGTGAGATGTCAGGTTGGGTTCTCTGGAGAAGAAGCAGCAGTGATATTTATATATGTATTTGTATTTAAAGATTATATGAAGAAAGACTCACCAGGGAGATGGTAGATAATGTTCTTTTACATAAAATGGCAATGAGTTCTCTAAGATGAACCAGAGACATGTATAACCCACAGCTATATGAATGGATTTGAGGTTTTCATGGAATTCTAGGGCTAATATATGAAAATGTACTTCTTGTGATATGACCCTGCTTAATATTCAACATCGTGAAGCAATCACTAAAGATATGAATTCTATGTCTCAGAGTGATGGTGGTGAAGAAATCAAATGGTGCTCAGAATAACATCTATGGTCTTAAAGGTTTGTCTTCAAACAAGTAGCCGTGTAAGTGAGCTATCAATTAAATCCCTTTGGAAGAATTACCCAGCCTGTGTAATCCACACATTATAAACAATATAGTCTAAATCTAAAGGAGTAAATGGTATCAGAGATTAAATTGTGAACATCAGGTTTGCACTAACAACAATAACAAAATAAAATAGAGAAAAACTTCAATGAAAAAGAAAACAAAAATATTTAAAAACTAGAACAAATTGTAAATGGATCGAAAGAGGGATCAAAAGGTCAGTTGTTAAATATAATCTAAAGACGTCAGCCAGATTCCATTTTGCAATGCACTCTGTGTGCCAGCAATGCTATTCCCCTCCCTGGGCTATGGTCAGCGTTCCTTCACCAGAGGCATAATCCACATGTATTTCCTCCCCTACTCCTTTTTTTTTTAACTGAAACAAATTTTAATGTATCTAAAGGGAGATCAAATAAGATGTTTATGGAGGGGGGGAGATCACTGCCCTCTGGTGGGAGTGGAAGGCCAAGCCTTGCTCCTGGAGAACTGCTGCTGGATTTGAACTGCCAAGTCAGTGGGCTGCAGTCCCACACTCAACCACTACACCACCGGGGCTCAGCCCAAGATGTTATGTTTTAACCTAACTTTATCTACTATAGTCATCTCTGCAATGCTTTCTGTTTGTTCAGAAGGCTATCCACATCCCTAACCATGGTCAGAGGGATTCATTGGAGGCTTAATCTATTGTATAGACCTTGTAAATGTATTTTGTGCTTCCATTGCCATTCTTTGCCTTCCACAAAGTCCACTTCAGTTTAACTTGCCCTCCACATTTAGCCACACAGACCAATATTTAACTCTGAGAGGAAAGGAATCTGGAGGCTTTATTTTACCCATGATCTAATTTTAATTTCATTTATATTTTTAATATTTTTAGTATTAAATCTTAATTTTAGTTTTCCCCCTACCAATCCTCTCCTATTCCTATCTCATACATGGTAAACAGGGAGTACCGCCCCCAAACCTTAATTGCACTAGGTGGAGCAGCACTTTTTTAGTACACATTTTTCCTGCTAGGTTACCATGGAGCAACTTGCTCTGAGTAAGTGCACCCAGTGGCATCACTTAGGTAGGTTCTCGCTGGTCACAGTGCAATTTTGTAAAAGCAGTTTCACTTGAACCTTGTTTTTTTGTGATGGCTAATTTGAGAAAATGGCATTCAACTGAGAAATTTTGTTTCCTTCTCAGGAAAAATGCCACAGAAACTGCTGTGACCTTACAAGGACAGCTCTATGGTAAAAACCCAAGTGTATGGGTGGTTTTCTCATTTCATAAAAGTTGAAATGCTGATTCATGACAAACTTCATTCTGACATCCTTCAACTTCCCAAATGGAGTTTGTTCCACCAGGTCAAGCTGTGAATGAAGCTTTCTATTTAGATATTCTGAATATATAGGCAAGCAGTGTGCAGGGAGCACAAAAGAAGAAGAAAAAGAAGTCTGATTTGTGGCAGACAGGAGACTGGTTTCCCCACCATAACAATGCACCTGCTCAGGCAGTCATTTTGATGCATCAGTTTTTAGCAAAAATCAATATGCCTCTCTTGCTTCACACACCTCGCCCACCTGACCTCTCTCTCTGTGACTTCTTTTTGTTTCCAAGAATACAGTGCGACATGAAAGGTCAGCTACTTGACCATATAGAAGAGGTGAATCAGAGGAAGAAGAATAAAGAAGGGAGAGGCTATCAGTCATCCAAACAGAGAAGTTTGAAAAATGTTTCCAAGAATGGAATCACAGATTTGACCAAAGTATTAAATGTAAGGGATTGTACCTTGAGGGTGTTACGGTTGTTGTGTTTTTTTAAAAATTTAGATACATACCTTTAACAAAATTCTAATTTGGGGGGCTACCCCCTCATATACATAATTATACAAAGATAATCTCTGGCTTAGATTTCTTAGTGACATATGAAGTTTTGTGTTTTTTCTAGTGATTTATAAAGAAAATAAAGCCCCCCACTCTAAACTCCTTTGTTAATAGCTGTAGTATTCTAATGGTCCTCATGATCACTGCTCTAATAGGATACTAATATTTCAGCAGCAAACTAAAGAGACACTATCACTATATTAGAAAAAATTTTGCACCAATCAATCAAACCAACTGAGGTTGGCAAAGGTGCAAAGAGTATTTTTGGAATATGTTCAAAATCCAATCATGATCAGTAATACTCTGATTTATGGCATCATCCCTCTGCTCACTCTCTCAGCTAAATGACCGATGTTTCCTTTCTCAAGCCCATGGTGGAAAGATTTAAAATTCAGGTGACACTCAACAGGACAGAAAGAATAAATACGCAAACAATAAATGGACACTTGACATACTTAATACCAAATACATGGGTCAAACTTCATTACGTTATTTAATCTAACCACGTAAATTCATTCATATCCTGAATCTTACATAGATCAGATGGAGGTGGAAGAGGATTAGAGAGTGATTTCAAAAAAAAGTTTGTCTCATATTCTTTTGTCTCGGTTTCAGGAGCACTTTATATGCTGATCTCGGGGGTGGTCTGAAGCAAAGCTTCAACTCTTCCCCTGACATACATCAACATAACCATTATTTAACAAACCATTATTGACAAAGAACTAGAAAGGAATTGTATCATGACAAATTGACTTCTGGTAAAGCACACATGTGATACTAGGGAAGCAGAATTGTACACTGCCAGATGATTTCAAGAAGAACTTTTAGAGGGGGAACTACATTAGGTATCTAGATTAAAGAGACAAAGTATGATGGCCTTTGAAGTGTTAGGGCCAAAACTGAACTAAGGCATTAACAAAACAAGAACTAAAAGTTCTAGAGCAGATTTGCAGCATCAACATATGCTTGAAGTATCTTTGAAGTCCAGTCACTGGAAATAGAAAAACAATTTACTCAACTTGTTTACTCAAGACAGAATTTAAGAGCGATTACTATGGGGAAGACCTATGCTCAACAATGAGAAAAAAATTAGCAAACTGTCAAACAAACCATAGTTCCATAAGATAAGAGTTCTGCATCTTCAATTCAGGTGATTATTTTGAAGCATGCTTTTATGGGAGCTAATTTTTGTAGGATATGCTGAACATGGACCTACACTTGGTGAAAAATTGGCTTCTAAGACTTTACTTGATCTTTCAATTTCTGGATTTTAATTGTCTCAATTTACTGCAAGCTTCTTTAAGTCCCCAAGGCATAATTCTAACACCTTCTCATATGTGAAAACTCTCAATGTTTTGGGTACTGTATCAGCCAGTTTCAGTGGTATTTTGAAATTGCACTTATATTTGTTTTTAACTTAAATGCTAGCTATTATAATTATTTTTTACAGTTTTAAATTTCAGCCATATTTGAACAAATCTTTGACGAGGGAGAGCACCACAATTCACCACAGAGAGCTCATTGAAAGAAAGTTTTCTGGAACAATGAAGAGCTAACTACCCCTCTTCTTAAATTTCACATTTCATAGTCTATAATAAATTCAGTTTCCCTACAAAAATAAGATGGAGCACAAGGAAGCCCATCCCTCTCATGAGGCACAGGGATAATGCACAACCAATAATCCTTAAATGGAGTCACATCTATAGTGTATCTACTGTTACAAATATGACATAGGAACCTGTTGATAGGCACAGTCAAGTTGACTCCAATTCTTAACACGCCAACATACAGCAGAACCAAACCCTGTGCAGACCTGCACCCACTTCACGAGGTTTGCTGTGCTCGAGCCCATGGTGGTAGTCATGGTGACAAGCCGTCATGCTGAGAGTCTTCACCTGGTTCTGCTCACCTTCCACTTTATCAAGTTCAATGTCCTCTCAAGCACTGATCTCTTCTGATAAGATGTACAAAGCATATGAGATGAAGCCTTGTCATTCTTTATTCTAAGAAGAATTCAGACTGTACTTCCAAGATGTTTGATCTTTTGATAGTCCATGGTACTGTCAATATTCTCTGCCAGCAACATAACTCAAATGCATCGATTCATCTTTACTCAGTACCAAACTTTCACATGTATAGGAAGAGAATTAAAATGCCCTGGGTTGGGCCAGATGCCCCTTACTCCTCAATTTGATACGCTTGCTCTTTAGCATAACTCTAAAGGTCTTAATCCACAGACCTTATCTTCAAAGTGCTTATCTTTTGCATACCCACTTATATACTTTTAATGCATGCTATTCTAATTATGTTTTATTTACTTGTTTCTGCTGTGTGTTCTACATAACTCTGATTACTATCAGAAATATCTTAAGTATTTATTTAACTTTATTATTTATTATGACTCACTTGCCCTCATCAAAATATAAGTTGCTTGAGGACAGAAATACTTATCAGTTTTGTTCACAGATGTATCATTAATGCCCTGAAGAGCGCTTAGTAAACTGTAGGTATTTCATAAAAGTGTGTTAACAGAATGAGTATCTAAGGCCGTCCATCATTGATCTGGCCGGGAGTATAATAGATTCTGTGTGCATAAATGAGTGAGGTCCATCACCTACATCTCTTCTATGAGCAAGAACATCACTTTGAAGTAAAATTTTAAACATATTGTCAAGAAAATTCCTACTTATGGTAATAAGTAACAAAGAGAGATTTGGTCAAATGGGCAATATAGGCAAACTCTTGAATCATTACCTTTTGAAAGTGAGCAATGTCACTCACTTGTGATGCTGAACTAAATAGAATAAGAACAAGATATATCTCCTGATTGCTAGGTCTAGATGCACTCGAGTATAAAAAGCAGCTACATATAATAAAAACCCCAAGCCAAATTCACCGTCAACAAACTGTTTACCTCTCAAACGATCTTGTTGGACTAGGGAGAACTGCTCACTCTTGTTTGCAAGATTCTCAATCTTTGTGGAAGTAAAAAATAAATATAACCCCTCCTACACCAGAGGAGCAGCTGGTGAGGACCACTTCTTCCCAGAAAGGTTGGCTCTCTCTCTTTGCAATGTCTGTTAGTAGACACAGACTTGGAGGAATGTAGATGCAGCAATCATTGACTCTAGTTTACCCCAATTCCACTGCTAACTCTAAAAGACTTATTGTGGCCTTCATTTTGTTTCTCTGAGTTTCTTCGTGCTAAAAGTTGCCATTGAACGTATTTTGATTTACAGTGACATGATATGATGAAGTAGAACAACCTCATAAGGTTTCCTAAGCACTCATCTTGATGGAAGTGTATTTCCAACTTCTTTTCCTGGAGAGATACTGGATGGGTTCCAACCCTCAACCTTTACTTTAACAGCTGAGTTCTTAACCATTGCTACTGAGGGCTCCTTAGTCTCTTAGGCTTCTGTGATCATATGGGGCTTACTTCATAAATGTGTTGTGTAAGGCTTAAATAAAACAAACATTTCAAACATGCATGTCATAAGCACCCTAAAGAAGCCAGCCTTTATTTTAATAAATAGAATATTATTATATTTTACACTGGAATTTACATAGCATTTATAAAGTAATTGGAGCAGAGATTTCAGATTTCACAAGATTTTATTTCAACTCAGGAAAAAAATTGTTCTGCTGAGCCGATCACTTCATTTATCTGCTTAGAATACAGTTCACTGCCCAGGCAGAGACACTGTCGTTAAGTTTACATTTCCCAGCCAGGGGTGACCCCGCTGTGGCTCTTCTCCCCGCTTTAGGGTCAAGGAAAGGGTTGTGAAATAGCAAGTGGTAAACACTTGCCCTTGCTGGAATTGCTTTGTCTAACTACCTTTGCACTCAATCGACCAAAAAGAGCTTTTTTAAAATTATGCTTTTGAAACCAATTCACAAATGTTTAGTTAATGAGCACCAGCAGAGACGATGCACAACAAAATGCCTCAGGGGGTCCTGGTAATTTTTCAGTGGATGCTCAGGCATTGACAGGAGGATAGCACTAGATAAAATTACTTACAGGAACTAAGTGGCAGTGGGTTATACTCTGGGACTTGAAGGGGAACAGCCACATAAATGTATGTCACAGTTGGGGCGAGAAAGCAAACAAGCATTAGAAGCGATGCTCCTTCTGATATTGACATATTTACCTGGAAGATACTTCAAGCATCAAAAGCAAAGTGCCCATAGTCAATTTCATAAATATTAAAATACTTTAAGAAAAATGTTCTTGAGACCTATAAAGGTCCAAATGGGGGAAATGGTAACAACCCCAATTTGATTTATATAGTTATATTCTTAAATAGTGGGAAAGTTAGAAGCATGTAAGGAGCACTGGTGGAAAAGTGGGTTACAAGCTGGGCTGCTAACTGCAAGATTAGCAGTTCGAACCCACTAGTCCGTCAGTGGAAGAAAGAGAAAAGTGTCTACCCCCATAGAGAGTTACAGCTATCATAATCCACAAAGACTCTTCTACCCTGTCTAAAGGGTAGAGGTGGAACCAACTTTCTAGCAGGCTCGTCAAAACAGAGAGGAAATCAATGATGTAGTTACAGAACTTCCAGGTGTGGAGGAAATCAAAACAATTTCATGGCAGCACAGAACATTTTACTTTGGGGTTGATTAATGTAAACTTTAGAGAAACCACAAGAAAAATAGTAAGTCTACTGACTGATTAAAAAGTGGTCTCTCCCTAACCCTGTTGTCCATTCTGACTCATCACAACCCTCTGGGTCAGAGAACTGTCTTTGTGGTTTTCCAAGACTGAAAGTCTTTATGAGCGTAGGAAGTCTCACCCTTGCACAGTGCCTGGTGCAGTGGTGGGAGTCAAATAATTTAACAACTGAGGCATATTCCTAATCACCATTTTAAGTATTTTAAAAAATGATATCCTGAAAGGTAGTTTATTAGTTCATCGAGCTAACACTTCAATAAGAACAATAAAATAAAGAAATAAAATTAGAGTATAAGAAATTTTCAATATTAATGGAAAAACATTAAATAATATCTAAAAAAGCAATAAGACTATTATTTAATATGTTTCCATATCACTTCTTGATCGGTGTCCTCACTTTCAATAGCCTTCATCTTTATCTGCACTTCATTGGCTGTATGATTCCTCTATAACCATCTTTTCACTGTAGGAGGAGGAACCCTTAAAGGTAGGTCAATTAGACAGTCGTCCTTTGCAATATTAGAAACAGGGAACTTCTCTTCTTCAAATATTTCATTGAAAACCATGTTCGGCATCTGCTAACCTTACAGCGATTGTTCTGAGAATACTTTCACCTCTTTGAACACTTTCAGGGATTTCATAATTCATGCGTAATATCTCATTGGAATTGGGAGTGTGTGTAATAAATATAATAATAATAGATTAGCAATAATAATAAAAGAGCCTACTTCACAGGTTTGTGAGTACAAAGAAATAACCTAGAATGATCACTAATGCATAATGGAAACAATTTCAAAGCTAGGGTTATTTTTGATGGTGATGATGCCCTCAGATTAACTGAATGGTCCAAGGAGTTAGACAGACAGCCCCCTTCTTTTGAATTACTTAAAAATATGTACAATCAAGAAATTATACAACCACTCTGATCTTCAGCACTCTAATCTACTGAAAGACGATTTAAACAACACAGTCTAGTATCTCATTAAGCTTAAATGGCAGCGTGCGTGTATAATGTGATGAATATTAACTCTGCCTGCCCAAATTATTCAAAAGAATTTCAAACTTGGTGTGAGACTTTAAGGCAGCAAAGGGAACACTGATCATATCCAGTGATATATGTCTTATGACATAAATTATTCTGAGCCTAGGGGTTAGCATAATTAGAGTGAAGTCGATCCTTTATGAAAGAATCAAGGATGAGATCATGCTAGTAGAAGTTTCCATCCCACAAATGTAGATAGTTTTACTTTTTTTGTTTGGTTGGTTTTGGTTTTTTGGAGGGGGGCACCACTGCCTCTGGTGGTCGTGGGAGCTACCCAGCGCTGCTTCTGAGAGCCGCTGCTGGATTTGAACCGCCAAGCCCGCGGGCCGCAGTCCCACCATTTATGCCACTGGGGCTCAGCCCCTAGTTTTACTTTTGTTGCTTATTCGTTGCTATGTTTTTTAAGGGTTTTTGTTTTGTTGTCTCATTTTTGAGCAAAGATGACATGTTGTAGTTAGGTGCTGTGGACTCAGTCTCAATTCACAGTGACCCTGTGAAGGACAGAATGAAACATACCTGTTTGAATCACCAAGCAACCTACCTATTCTCTGTCTAGTTATATTCTTAAAAGTGTAGAATAACCCCTTGATAATATCCTTATGTGCTTATGATAATATCATGGACATTTTGGCCATTTAACAAGCACTGGGAAGAGCCTACAGGGTTTGCATTGCATGACAGAAGATTTCCCCATGTGATGAACACAGGGAAATGATCAGAAAAGTCTTTCTGAGTAAGGAGGCCTTGGACCAGTGAAAGAAGGGCCATTTATAGATGGACAAGGAGACAGAATAAAGGCCTCTCACTAAGGTAACAGATTGGAAAACAAAAGAGAAATCGAAGCATAAAATTTTGTGCAAAGCAGGATGAATTTGCTATACACATGTGTTGCTCAAAATGAAAAAAAGAAAAAGGAAAGAATGGCAGGCAGTTCTAGAACTCCTGAGTGAGGGGAAGCCTCACCTCAGGGCAGCTAGACTCACGGAGAGCAGCTGCACATGCTTCTCTCTGATGAAGTAGGATACGGTAAGCTGGGGAGAGCCAGCTCTAGGTGAATAAGCACAACTCAGAACCAATCTCCTTCTTAAGGTTAGGTTCAATCAGAAAGGCAGCTGGAAGTCACCTCTTGAGTAACAGGAAAGACGTCTGGCGGCATTGCCTTTAATGATGCTGAAGGGAAAGCCACAATTTGTATTTTTATTGAAATGTTGCCACACCTATGGATATAATCATGGGTATGATTACTGGGTTAAAGACAGTGTGATTTTGAAAGGTACAGCAAGATGGCACAGACTGCGGATTATCCTGTTTTGTTATAAAGAGGGTTTCAACGAGACGGCCCCTAACAAGCATCTATTGTATGCATATCGAAGCATGTGTCCAGGTTTTCACTGCAACATTCTCATACCAGTGAAGCAAAGAGTAGCATATGTAGATAAGCTAAAGTACTTTAAAACATGGACTATATATTCATTTTAAATGCATTGACAAGAAACATCGGACAGTGGAAGCAAAGAACGAAACCATTAAAAGCGTGTTTGCGAAAAATGATTAGCCACATGGAAAATGCATATGTGTGTATGAACCATGTGTATAAAAAAAACAAGAAGCAAGATTATATAGCTAAAAAAATCAAAGTGCAGCACACATTAATAATGTGGCTTCTGTTGCTTGTGGGTGAGGAGATACTGATTGATTTTTCTTGCTCATTTACCCTGCTGAAGCTGGCTTCTGGCAGATGCAACCCTCTTGGGTGCACAATAAGTGCAGGGAAGCAATTTTCATGGTGAGTGGCCAATATTGCTCACCACTCAGACCAAGTATTTGAAGTACCAAGAAAATGAGCATCTGCAGTTTTCCTGACCATAGTTCTGCATAATACTGCTGAAGCTGACAATATTATTCTAGAGTCAGAAGGGAAAGCATTATCTTAAAAAGATCCAGAAGCCCCCTAATAGTTTTATAATACCTCTCATGAGTTCGCTTCTGGTTTACATTACAAACTCCTCCCCCACCCACCCAAATCTTTCCCAACCTTCCTGATGTAGGCTATGAGTGGCTTAACTTCTAATTAGGGCCTGTACTTTGTGAAAATCAATCAATATGTTATTAACATGGAGAGAAATCCCTTACCGGGAAAAGAGACTGGAGCACACATTTCAGCCATAGCTGAAAATCCTCCTTGCTTTGTCTCTCGATGGTTTTCCAATTTAGTTCTATTTCTTTCTTTTCACTAACGTTTATGCTTTTTCAAATTGAAATAATCCCTTTAGATTAGCCCCCTCCCCATTCCATCCTCACTCAAAATTCTTAAACCTAGAAAAAAAATAGGATAGCAAATCAGCACATGCATTTCTATACACTTTAAATCAGTGGTTCTCAACCTTCCTAATGCCATGACCCTTTAATATAGTTCCTCATGTTGTGGTGACACCCACCATAAAATTATTTTCATTGCTACCTCATAGCTGTAATTTTGATACTGTTATGAATCATAATTAAAGATATTCTTCCACAAGTCTACTTCTGTATATAGACTTGATAACCAGCCAGCAGGAAAACCCTGTGTCACAAAGATTTGTTGCTGGAAATGAAAGAAGAAGGTGCAACACAGTCTCAGACAGAACAGGATGTGACTGCAAACACTTGATCCATATGTTTGTAACTGGCATTGTAGAGAAATCAGTTGTTGGTACATTGCTGTTAATAAGTTCAGTGACCTCCTCATCCTCTGCTGTCTCAGAAACATCTTCAACTTTGATTGTGAATGGGATTCTTCTGGCTTGTGCAAATGAGTGTCAGGTAGATTTGGAAAGTACAATGAAATTTTTCGGCAAGCATGTGCAAGTATTCTTTCACAGAAATTATCATCGAACTTCTTTTGTCTGGTTCAATGTCATGTTCATCAAAGAAAGCAGAGAAGGTACGCAACATGTACATTTTATTTTCATCCTTTTTTTTTTTTTGCCAAAACTGAAGTTCCATTTGGAATGATCAGATCTTTTCAGACAAATCGAGGCTGTTGCATTTGGTCCCTGCAATGATAAGTTTAACTCATTCGATATGGCAAAGATGTCAACCAAGTAAGGTTGGTTTTCTACAATTCACCTTTTTCCCTGAAAAAATGTTTCAAACTGTGGTCTTTCTTTGATTAAAACATTTTGAGTTCATCACAAAGCTCAAAAACACATTTTAAACCTTTTCCTTTTGACAACCACCTCACTTCAGTATGAAAGAGCAGAGCATTATTCAGTTTATCCAGCTCATTGCAAAGTTGTGAAAAACAATCGAATGTAAGTGCTCACCTTTTCAAAATTGATAGAACTTATGATGCTTTACACTCATTTCTGTAACTCGTGGTGGTGTCTTCATTGCTAATATTTGTCAAGGAATCACACGGTGAGTTCTGAGGAGTTTTAGTGACTCATTCAGCAACAAACTTTGAAATCCAGATAGACATCCTAGCATCACTGGAGCATCCTTTGTGCAAAGCTCTACTCAAGAGATCTGCTCTTTCAGAAATGAACTCGTTGTTTTGAATACATCACACGCAGTAGTGTCTTTTCAAGAGGTTTGCAAAAAAGAAACTCACTTTTAAAGTCGCCATCATTAATACACCTCATGTAAACCAATAACTGTGAACAGTTCCCAACATTTGTAGATTCATCAAGCTAGCTGCTAATTATTAGAAGTGGAGCAGATTTAATTTCCTGGATTACCTGATGGAGAATATCAGCAGATATCTATTCTTGTGCAGTCAGTGTCATTAGATGAGAAAATTGCACTCAAATTCATCTCCAATAATAACTCAAACAATGTCTTTGGCCACTGGCAATAGTAAATCTTCAGAAAATGTTGTAAGGTTTCATTGCTCTGACAATTCTGAGTGCCACCAAATATGAAGCTTCAATGGCTGCTACATTTTGTTTGTGGTACTCACCACCAGTGTCAAGTCTGGCTTTCTTAAGACCATCAGCTTTGTTTCTAAAATAGTTGGTACCCTTGCTGGCAAAGTTAGATGTTTCCTATCAAATAGCATTTTAGTTTGTTTGGTCTCATAGATTTGGCTGATAAAACTTCACAACAAATAACACATTGTGGTTTCTCAATTCCTGCTATCATTATTGTGGTACAAGCATACTGTAAGAAATCCTCACTATATTTTCTTTTCTTAACATTCTTCTCTACATGATCCATTGTCATGGGATGGCTTGCTAATGAAAATAATATATAACAATAGCTTTAATAATACAAAAGATTATGGTATGGTATAATTCAGTCAATATAGTTCAAGTTTCCTTTGATTTACCAGACCCACCTGGAGATGGATAGAGGAGCAGAGTGTCAGTTCCTAAGATGATCAGAAATATGTGTTTTCTAATGGTCTTAAGCAACTCTTGTAAAAGGGTCTTTCCATTCCAAGAGGGGTCGTGGCCCACAGGTTGAAAGCTGCTGCTTTAAATTACGCAAAGAGCATATTTTAGTCTAAACTTATAAGCAAGTAATAAATAATCAAGCAAATTATTATATGAGTGAAATAAAACCCTGAAAGAATTTTTTAAAGAATTTTTAAAATTTATTTTCAATATTTACAAATTCAATAACAAGGATACTCCAGGTTCAAGAGTAAAATGTGACTTCTTTGTTCTGGAGGAGAAAACACTGATCTCTCATCCTTATAATGTTTGGCTAGGTTTGATCAGGACAGATGCACTTGTGACAGGCCACCACACACCTGGCACTTACTTCTTAGCTATAAAATGCTATCAGGAACATACAGGAAAGTTATCCAAGCTATAAAAACTCAAGATAAAAACTATCATCTAGAACTTCATTAAAACATAAAACATCATTGCAAAGGTCTTCGTCAAGCTCTTCTCAGTAAGTTTGATGAACAGGTCAATGTTCTAGGACAGCAGCCGAAAGTGGTTTCTTTAGGACTAGGATGGCTATGCAGTGCCTCCACTATGAATAGAGAATGCTATGAGACCTGAAGTTACTGGACTCCTCTCCAGCTCCTCCTCCTCAACGTGATACTGCTACCAAACTCAGCATGCCATCTCGCTGCACTTTCTCTAGAACTCTCTGCTGCCCTGGCTGGAATTTCCAGATGGCTGCCTTGGGGCACGTCTACAGAGCATCCTTAGGCGTCAAGGTGTGGAGTGCAGCAGGGAGGAGGTGCATGATGAGATTTACTTTTTTGCATGTATTTGAGGTGCTATTTCCAGAGATCACTCCTTTTAGAGTATGCCATGGTGGGTGGACCTAAATTGTTCTCAACATTGTCCAGCCACCCTCACCAGGAAGTCACCATCTTTGAAAGTTGACAGAGACCATCAGTCACAGCAGCTGCATGTGGGTGGTGGGACAATCTTCTTTAGTATCTGACATCAATACAGTGCTGCGGGTTCCCAGACTGCACCTGCCCACGAGCACCTGAGCAGTAGCAGAGAGGGTGGGCCTCTCTTCTTGCCTTTTCACTGTTCCCTTTTATCATTCAGTATGCGCGGCCCAGGAGGATGACCCAGCAAGGAAGCACCACACTGTGATAGCCCTAAAAATAAATTGTAGATACTAGAAGACTTTCCCCAGAATTACACATAAGTGTGTCTCACACACACGGCTGTGTTATTAGCTTTATCAAGTTGACACTGACTCGTGTATTATTAAAACTATTGTTATATATTATTTTCATTAGCAAACCATCCCATCAAAAAAAGAAAATAGGCTGAGCCCCAATGGCATAAGTGGCTGAGTGCAGGACTGTGGCCCGCAGGCTTGGAGGTCCAAATCCAGCAGCGGCTCTCAGGAGCAGCACTGGGTGGTCACTCCCATGACCACCAGAGGCAGTGATACCCTCCAAAAAAAAACAAAGAAAAGAAAATATAGTGAGGATTTTTTACAGTATGCTTTTACCACAATAACGACAGCAGGAATTAAGAAACCACAATGTGTTATTTGTTCTGAAGTTCTATCAGTCGAATCTATGAGGCCAAACAAATTAAAATGCTATTTGATAGGAAGCATCGAACTTTGCCAACAACAGTACCAACTATTTTAGAAGCAAAGCTGATGGACTCAAGACAGCCAGACTTAACACTGGTGACAAGTACCACAAACAAAATAAATGTAGCAGCCATTGAAGTTTCATATTTGGTGTTTAAAGTAAAAAAGTGTATAAAATAACAAAGTGTTCCTCTGTCCTGTGTCCTGTTCACAATCACCATTGCTGAAGCTATTGCACTACTCCATCTTGGAGGGTCACTCACCTCTGCTTCCCCAAATGCGATGACTTCTAATGACTGGTCCCTCCTTATTCCGACCTACGGGAAGTGAATCTCGTAAAGTTCTCTTGCAATCCACAAGGTTTTCAGTGACTGATTCTTGGAGTAGGCTACTAGGTCTTTTTTTTTTATGTCTGTCTTAGTCAGAAAGTTCTGCATTAACCTGTCAACAATCGGTAATCATTTCTTAAATACAAGAGGCAAAGTCTCTAACATAGCAACATACAAATCAGCATACACAATATAGCACATAAAGACCTTTTGGACAAAGGTACATCAACTTGTCATATGTCTAAAAAAATAAAATGAAACTGAAGAAGCTTTTCTCACTTTGAATTCAATTGCATGTTTACTGAGTGTATTCGGAAATGAGCTTTCCTTGAAGGCTTTTTATGAAACTCCAGACTTTTTACTATGGGTAGGCAGAAACTTAAAAATAAAAGCTGTTGAAAATTGCTTACTTTGTGTGTTAGTCTGGGTAGACTAGAGAAACAAATCCAAAGAAACTCAGATAGATATAAGAAAGAAGTATATATACAAGAGCAATTTGACATTGAGGAAAAACATCCCAACCCAATCCAGTCTAAGGTCATAAGTCTAATATTAGCTCATATGTTTGATTGCAATCTATAAAATCCTCTTCAGACTCATGAAGCACATACAATGACACCAGGACTATCACAGGCTAGTGGGTGCAGAGTTTTGTGTCTCCGGTGACAGGAGAAGCCTCTCAGTGCTGGCAGGGACATCTCTGTGACTTCTCAAGTATCTCAGCAATGGCAAGAGTCTCTACGTGGCTTTTCTGATTTCAGAGGTCTGGTTCCATCAGTTTAAGCCCTTGTGACTTCTCCTCCAGGATGTCTCACAGGAAGTCAGCCTTGTGTCTTGTCAGTAGAGCATCTCCAAGGAACTGAGTACAGTGTCTCTCACCTCCAAAGGGGAAATACAGTCAGATTTCCCAGAATTCAGGGAGAAAACATGCTCGCACAGAGATCTCATCGACCAGCTCCAGATTGACAGACTAGACTCCATCCTTACATTGGTAATTCTCAAATTGACACAGATTGGGTGATTGCCACACCTTTTGCAAGAATATCACCAGACACTCACACACTATACTCTAAGCCTATCTGTGTAGATAGGATTTCTTGTCTTTCTACTTGGGAGCCACTACTTCTCCCTGGACAAGCTCCCTTCTTCCTTCTCCTCTCATTAGTCCACAATGGCCTTTCGTTTGTCAATACTGTACTAAATACTACAAAGTTACAAATACAGAGAAATTGTCAAAGGTATTTGTCAATGAGATACCCCTGCCTCAACGACTTTTCTGCATTTATACCCATATACACAGTGGGATACATTTTTACAAACCTCCCCACCCAACCCCCCAAACTTATAACTGTTACATGGATGGTCAGTTGGAGCTGTAACACCCATAGTGAAAGGTATTTTTTGGTTACAAGAGTGTGCACAACCCTCAACCCACCACACAACCTTTTGGAGGAATAAAGGATATGTACCAGTGTCAAAATTTTCCTTCCTTCCCAACCCAGAACAATCCTGTTATTCAATTTCCCTTTGACTCTTTGAACCTCTTCTCCTTCCCTATTTCTCTTCAGCTCAAGACCTTTTGGACTCTGGGTACTGTACAATTCTTTCTCTGTCAGACTCACAGTCCATGGTCAAATAGGTTCTTTAAATTTTGATGCCAGTTGTACTACAAGCACTGTTGTCCTTCACTACAGGTAAATCTGTGTGCCACTTCAGTAGGCTAGTATGTTCATCTATTTCACATTTTCTGACTCATGATCCAGGACTTCTTTGTGATAGAAAAGTAAATACCCTTCCCTGTCAAGCACATGCTTAATATTGGCCATAATACTGGCATATCCTGCTCCAAAGGAAATTCATGTAGTCACCTTGCACCTCTGTCTGAGTGTTCAAAAATATACACAGAAGCAGATACTTTATTCATTGTGAACTGTTTGGTAGATTCCTAGTAACTTTGGCAACTACCACACTTGATTTTGGCACTGCTTCCTAAGTGTTCTGGTCTTTTAAACCTTCATGCGCAGTTCAGCAGTGTGGTGATTCTTGATATGAGGCTTTCCCCTTTCACACTGCTCTCCCTCCCTGGACTCATGGGCCAGAGAGAGAGGTGCAAGAATCAGGCAAGTCCAAAACGATGTCCCAGCTTGGGCCAACTGTGGCCAGTTTGACAAGACATCAGACTGCAGGCCACTTGTAAAGTTGTGGTCTATGGTGTAGTTACAGTGGTTGAGATTATTGCCACAGCTTTACAGCAATCGGTGATCTCATGAAATGATCATATATTTTTCTTCCTGAGTTCAAGAAAATAATTATGAGTATGTTGAAAAATCATCATGTCAATTTTAAGCAAAGTACTCAATTGAAGGATCTGTAGAAATATTTTAGTTTTCTTAATTTTTTATAATTTTAGAAAATAATTCTGCTTTCTATCTTCTGTCTTTGTCCCATCATTCTTCTTACAATCAGGACATGTTCCAAAAAATGTCTTAGCATCTTATTTTCCATAACATTATGGCAATTTCAGACACATCTTATTTCTAGATACACATTCTAAATAAACCAGACACATTTGTCTCACTGAACTCCACCCAGTTCCTTGCTTTCTTTCTGCAGTCCTTTTGGACAACAACTGCATTAAAGTGTCTGCTATATTATTTCTAGAGTAATATACTTTTTATATTTTCATCCTTTTTTTATTGAACCTTGAAATAAAGTTGAATTTTTAGGTTGTGGGCTCCTTAAAACTTCATTCCTAGAAGTTCTCTGTATAAGAGATTTTGCACTTCATACTACACTAAATGGTCCTTCTTAGACTTTTGCATAGATTATATGTCCATGGGGGGATAAATTCACTGCATGGAGGCAAATAGTATGGAAAACTTTCCATTTACCATTCTAAATATGCTTAAGGACATGTTAAATGAAGTTCTATAGAACCACTGATGTATACTACCTATTAGGCTGGAGTTTAAAAGCTAATTACATATCCATCCATGCTTAGTTACTGAACCATAGAAACACCTAAATAAGCACCATGTAGTTTCCAATGTGAAATAGTTATCCTATTAACACTTAATTCAAAGCAGTGAGGAAAAAAGCCGTCCTTAGAAGGAAAGACTAAATAGAAACTGATACCTTTCTTTATGGCTAATGGAGCCCAATGTTTTTAAGCAAACAAACACAGCATGTTATCTATCAGCTTTTCTGTTTTACTGTCAACCAGAAAATCATACATCAAGTTACGAAGGTTATTGGCAGCAATTTACATATCACCTGTTTTTATTACCATGAACATATCCCTCTAAACTGGTTTTTTTATATCTTCAATCCCTATGTTGAAAGAGAAATGTCTTCTGCCTTACATAAACCTAGAAGTTAGCATAATTAAGAAGACTAATTTTCTACTGTCTGTTTTTTTCTTTTTTCCCCAAAGATACCTGCACTAAAGTGTGCTTAAAATGCAGCACAACAAACAACCATCCTTGATGCATTATTGGGGTGCCATTTTGGAAACTAAAAACCCCAAAACAAAACAAAAAATCGTGCATCCTGGGCTCAATCCATACTCCCTTTCCATTCATTGCCCATAGGTATCTGCATTTGTTTCCTCCGACTGCCATAACAAAGTACCCCACATTGGGTGGATTTAAGCAATAGAAATATGTTACCATTTCTAAAGGCTAGTCATTAAAATTCAGAGTGACAGCAGATATGTTTTCTCCACAAAGACCCTTAAGAGGAAATTCTTGTCTCTCTCTGCTTCCGGAAGGCCATGGGTTGCTGGATTTAGAGCTCAAACCTAGTTCTTATCACAATGTGACAACTTTCTTATTTTCTGTACTAAAGATATTACTCAGATGAGACTAGTAATCACCCGATTGTATTATGACTTCATGCTCACTGGGGGCATTTTCAAAGACCTATTCCTGAGCACAGTTAACATTCATAAGTACTGGGAGTGAGGACTCCAACCTATCTATGTGCAGAGATACCATTCAATCTATAGCAGTCAGTAAACTCTGAGTGGGTAGAAGTGTCTCCGAATGTATTATTTTAGTTAAAATAAATAGTGATTTCAGTAGAGTAGTTGATATTCCTTTTCATCATCGTTGCCAGGTGCTGTCTGGTCACTTCCAAGTTATGACCGCCCTGTGTACCACAGAAGGAACACCTTCCGGTCCTCCGTCTACTCACAAGTATTCTTCGGTCGGTGCTCTTAGCTGCAGCCGCCCTGTGAGTTCATCTGGAGAGGACCTTGCTTTCAGCGCTGCACCTCTACTTTACCAAGCTTAGCGTCCTTCTCCAGGCAGGGCTTTCTCCTGAGAGCATGTCCCAAATCTTGCCATCCTTGCTTCTAAGGAGCATTTCGCATACTTCTTACAAGACAGATCTTTTGGTTACCCGTGATACTTTCAAAATTCTTCACCAATACCACCATTAAAATGAAATTCAGTTTAAAAAAATTATTTTACCTCTAAAATGAGAAGGCGCATTTTAAGCAAATTGACATTTAAGCAAATGTATCTGTGTCCATAATTGCATTGATTTGAGAGAACATTTCTGCAAGGAGCCATTACTGCTGCTGACTGCAGAGCCAGCTCATAGAGGCTCCATTTGCTGAAGAAGGGAGGAGAGCTAGTCAGTGTGGAAATAGCTAACAGGGCAGAAGGCTCCTGTTCAAATCACCTTCCATGGTTTTCTGGTGTGTCCTTCCTGATCCATCTTGTCCTAAATATCAAATGGGCAGAAAGCAGGACACAAGTCAACAAGAAGCAAGAAAGCCAAGGCACCGACACCGCGGCACAGCTGTGCCAAGACGTTGGACCTTCTCTATCCTTTAGGTCTGGTCTGATCCTCCTCAAAGACCTAAGAGCCTTGGAAGCAGAGGAAGATGACGAGAATCAATCCATTCAATCTGGCAACATGACTAGGATTCAAAAGTGAGCATACTGTTATTTGAGGCAAAATAGGTCTCTTGAAGGCTTCAGACTGCCTTTTCTCCCAGTGGAGACCTGTAGCTCATGGGGTTTCGAGAAGGCATGAAAGAAATTTTGGACCCAAGAGGTGTCCTATAGTTCCTTTGGTTTCCTGGTTGGTGCTCACATTGCAGGGATCATGCTGACCGCTAGCATAATGGTTAGTCCATGTTTCCTTATCTTGGTCGAGACCAGGGCTAGCTGATCCATATGTGGTCCAGGTCCCAACCCATCCTCTCCCCTCCATGCAGTCTTATTTTCAGCAGTTCTGAGTAAATCCTGTAGCCATTCTCCGCATGTCAGTGTGCCATGACGTACACTGCTTCACATTCATGGAATCTACAAAACATTCTCCATAAACGAAAAATACTTTCAAGCCTATTGTCACCTTATTAAATTTCATTTCAAATAACTTTCATTCTCACTGCAATAGTTCTGCCCCCACATTTATGGTCATTCCATCCCCACAGACAGAGCAATATCTTAGGCCGGCAACAGATGATGAAGCATGGCAGATGTGATAAAGACCGCAGCAGTAGCATCTTAGAAAAATTATGCAAACATAATTGAGAGACTCCAAAACAAATACAATCTATCTTACCTTTATTTTATAGTCTATTAATTCATTTACTCAAGAAAGTAAAGGGTTGACAACAATGAATGAATTTCTTTAAAACAATTTTAAGTCAAAGAGTAAAGTAGTTGTTATGTTTATTCTAGCTCATGCAGATGCCTTGAGTGCAGAGTAGAAACAGAGTTCATAGGTTTTCAAAAGCTATGCCCTTCCAAAAGGTGTTGTGAGGTGCTTTCACATGAATATTAAGGGCGAGCCATCAAGTTAGTAGGACAGTCCTTAACTACTTACATTGAACTGAAAAGTGATAATAAAAAGACTTCTATTAAAAGGAAAGAATACATAAATGTCTACAGGACAAAATTGGGATGATAAGTAGAGGGCAATAGAAGATTGATTGTAATGGAAAAAACACATTGATTAAGCAATAGGATTGCACAGTTAATTTCTGCAATTGCTGTGAACAATAGAAAATACCCTGGTGGAATAGTAGAATAGTTATGGATAACTGTAAGCCACTGGTTCTGAGGTGGAAAACCGAGACATTCTACTCTCACAAAGATGCACAGCTCAGAAACCCACATCAGCAAGTCTACCTTGTCCTACAAGTTCGATATGAGTAGAAGCTACTTGAGAGCAGTGAGCTTATGTCTTTTAGGGGAATCTTAGGTTTGCATGCTTTAAATAGAGAAATCTAGTCAAAGAGGTTTTTATTGGGTGGTTTCCTGGGTATTAGCTTGAGGACTCCTGAAGGTCATTCTCCGTGCCACAAATTTGTGGAATCTTTTCTTTTTCTTCCAAGTAGCTAAGGAGTTGCATCATCATGAAAAATGACTCCAGTGGCATAGTGGGGTGAGCAATGGGTCACCAGCTACAAGGTGGGTGGTTCAAAACCCCAAACTTCTCTGTAAGAGAATGACAGGGTTGACAGCTCCCATAAATATTTGCAGTCTGGGAAATCTTAGGAGTTGGAATCAACTCAATCATACTGGCCTGAGGAATATCATTGTTTGTTATAAAGGCAATTGAGAACTACGCTTCCCATCCATCAGGGCTATTTCCAGAAACACACACATGTGCGCTGCCTGAGTATGCACACTTTTAAAAACACCATTCAGCTCACCTACAATTAAAAACAAAGCACACAAGCCCTTTGATTTGGACTCTCAGTGTCTCTGTGAGTCACAGGGTGGACTGTGTGTGACAGGATAGACTGCCATAAGTGCCTAGGTTTTTCTTGACCATCACCTACCACCAAAGCAGATTAACCAGGCTTTTCTTGTAGCCACGAGGTGGTGAATCCTCTGGCACAAACCCTGTGAGAAACCCACAGGGGGTTATACCTGTATCACCTCATCAAAAAAACATGATTCCCCCACCAGCCTACTGGATTGTGTAGCATCTGCTGAAAATGCTGCTCCCTCAGAAGGTCCAGAGAGACTTTGTCCTGTAGGGTTACCGTGGGCTGTTACCAACCTCATAGCAGTGAGTTTGTTTGTGTTTTGTGTTTTACAATACAGTTAGTGACTTCAGGTATTAGCAAATTCAATTTTAGGATTTATGAAAAGCAGGAACCACATACTGTTTACTATTGTTATGAAACCCTGGTTCAGGTTCAACCTTTGATAAAAATTAGCTGAAAATTTACTGAATGAAGGATGAATTGATGGGAGTACAAATTGATTATGTGGTTGCCCTTGAGTTCTGTACCAACCTCATAAATGAGTTTTACCTGTCAAATGTTATGCAAAGCATATTACTCCAGAGGAATCTATGCCACCATATCTAATTATAGAAAGCTAATTTTAGAGAAAATCCAAGATTTATAAAGAAGATTAATATAGTCATAGCTTGTAAATCAGTAGTCAGAAGTTGTCGAGTATTGTGTAGGTCCTCAAAAAATCAGCTCTTTAAGCAGGTCTATCCTATTTCATATCTAGTTTTGACTACACTCATCTGGATTGGGGGCTGCAGATTGTAAGAATTTTGCATTCTTTTTCATTGGCTTTGTAACCAAGGTCCTCAAGGAGAGTGGCATGGTTTTCTCTTTGGTCACTGTCTCCATGGTGACAAGAACTCTGCCTCTCATGTCTTTCAAAGAGAAGGTGTTCATTGTGTCTTATACCCAATGCTTTTTCTTGAGTGAGCAAAGCTTAGGTCAATAAACATGAATCCATAACTGCACTTCCAGTGTAACAGATGTCAGTGAATACTTGATTTGATTTCTTGACTTCTGGACACTGTCAATGATTCTGCAATTATGAAGTGCAGGGGCTTTGTATTTGTTCCCTTTAAAAATAATAAATACTGTGCTATGAATAATAGGCATTACAGGAGATGCAAAAAGCAATTTTTCCTATGTTATAATCTAAGGATTCTTATGCCAATATAATTAAACAATATCTTGAATAAAAAAAGCTATGTCTCAGTTTAAATACTTCAGTGAAATGCCCTTCAGATTTATATTCAAAGAAAAAGGGACACTTTTGATAGGTAAGATTCTAACTGAATGGAGAGGATGATAATTCAAGTCTAACGGGGAATTGTGAGTAGGTTATCACAGTGGCATTAGATAGTCAAGTCTTGCCGGAGAGAAACCGGTGCCTGGGGGAAGCAGTGGTACTCAGAGGTGAAGCAAGTGTGCAGAGAAGATGCTCATTTGAAGGGGAAGGTCATTAAAATATGTGTCTCTTTGGATTGAATTGTGTCTTCCCAAAATGTGTTGTCAATCCTAACATTTATGCTTATCTGTAAAGCAGGCTAACCATTTATACCACCGAGGGACTCCTTGTCATTTCTCCAAACATAGCCAATAAACGATTGCAGCTTTATCGTATGTTAGTAAATACACAACACATATTCACTCTGGCGTCTACAACAACTTTGAAAAGGTCTTTTAAATTCCCATTATATTGCTATGGCAAAGAACATCTGTACTAATCAAATTTATTTCATTTTATATGCTTTTCTACAAAGCAAGTAGAGAAAATATACATAGTTTTCTACCATGTACCTTCAAAAGTACAATAACAGGAAGGATAAATGATGTTGATATTGTTCTCTTAAGGCCTCCCCGAGAATTCCTGGATAAGGACCAAGGTAACATGAGTTCTCTCAAAGATAACTGCGACCATGATCTATAATGGAAACAGACATTTCCAAGCATCAGGCTCAGCAAAGAGAAAGGAAATAGAAGGGTGAAGAAGACCCAAGTCTCTAAGTTAAAATGGAATGTTTTCCCTACCTTCACTCCCTAGTTTACTTTGGACCATTAACTAGTAACTGGGTTTGTGATCGTTCAGTGCGACAACTCTTTGTATGGCGTTCTTGCTGCTGTGGCTCTGGTGCAGAGTGACCCTCTGGGCAGCAGAACAGAACATTGCCTGCATCGGCAGCAGCCTCACCACTGTCCTCATGGTTGAGCCCATTGCTGCAGCCTCTGGGTCAGTCCATCTTGTCAAGTGTCTTCCTCTTGTTCACTGCCCCGCTGCTCAACAAAGCGTGATGTTCTTCACCAGGAACTATCTGGTCTCCTGATAATATGTCCAAAGTACATCAGAAGAAATCTCCGCATTCTTGGCTCTAAGGAGCATTTCTGGCTGTGTGTCTGTGCTGTTCTTCCAAAAACCAAACGCAAACGCAATGCCATCCAATCTATGTCAGTGTTGTTGCCATTCAGATTCCGAATAGTCCACCGTACAGCAGAATGCCACCCTGCCAGGTGCTGGGCCTTCCTTGCAATGGCGATGCTTGAGCCCATCTTGTTGAGGGCCTTTCTCTTGTTCATCGTCCCTGCATTTTGCCAAGCATGCTGCCCTTTTCCAGGATTGCCCAAGGAATATGAGACCAAGTCTTTCCATCCTCCCTCTGTAAGAGTCTTCTGATTGCACTTTGTCCAAGAGAACTTGTCTGTTCCTCTAGTATTCCAAGATACTTCGATGTTATTCACCAGCACCATTATTCAAATGCATCTGCTCTTCTTTCATTTTCCTGATTATGTGTTCTACTTTCATATGCAAATTACAGGAGAGAAAGGACTTTGGCTTGGGTAAGGTGGACCTTTGTTCTTTAGATGATATCTTTGCTCTTCAGCACATTACAAAGGATTATGCAGCAGATTTGCTCAGAGCGATAGATAATTTGGTTTCTTGCCTGCTGCTTCCATGAGTATTGATTGGGGATCCAAGTAAAATAAAACCCTTGGCAACATCAACATTATCTCTATTACCAATAGACAATAATGTTATCTATTGGTCCAGTTGTGAGAATTTCCGTTTCCTTTACCTTGAATTGCAGTCCACACTGACAGCTGTAGTCTTCTATCTTCATCAGCAAGTATTTCAAGTCCTCTGCAGGTTCAGCTAGCAAGATTGTGTCATATGCACACTGCAGGCTGTTCGGAAGCCTTCCTTCAATCCTGAGGCCACACTCTTCAGGTAGTCCAGCCTCTTGATATATGTGCTCAGTGTCCACATTGAAAGAGTATAGTGAAAAGCTATACCCCTGAATGCCAAGTTAAAAAAAAAAACCAGAACCTGGGGATACTGTGTGGTTTAAAATGGGGAAACATTAAACTTGGGATATCATTGCCAATATCAGATTCTTATTGAATGGAAAAAAAAATATGAGAAAGATGTTTACCTATGTTTTAATGAGTATAAAGACATTCAGTTGCACAGGTCAGAAGCAACCAAAGGCTACATAGTGAAAAATGAAAATGCCAGAAGACTTCATTGTGCTGTGCTCATATGGATCCTGTTGCTCATATGGATCCCGTGCATAGCTTGAGTTTGAGATCCCATCAGGGTCTGCTTTGCTAAGCTCCTCTGTTACTGACTGGTGCTGACGCACCCTGCTGTCTACAACCTGTGGACAGATTCTGCCTGTCTCGCCAGAGGGAAGACTCCACTACTTGCTTCCTATCAGGAGTCCTCAAACTAGGGTCCACAGGCCACATGTGGCCCAGCAAGGACATTTATCTTGCCCGCTGGATGTTTTTGCTGCTGCTGCCTGTCTTGCTTAGCAGTTGACTTATGCTGGGCTGCAGAGAATTTGTTCACAGTTTGAGGTTGGGGTTTTTTTTAGTTATAGACGATCCCTCCAAAAGTCTGAGGGACAGTGAACTCGCCCACTGTTTAAAAAGTTTGGGGACCCCTGACATAGACCAAGAGGCAATCATTTGAACAGAACAAGGGAATATACTGCATGGTTTAAAATTAAGAAAGGGGTGCACCAGGGTTATAATCCTTCAGCATACTTATGCAATGATATGATGAGCAAATAATCTAAGAAGTTGGATTATAGGAAGAAGAGCATAGCATCAGGATAGGAAGAAGACACATTAATGACCTGTGTGCAATATACAGATGGCACAACCTTGCTTGCTTAAGGTCAAGGACTGCAGTCTTCATCATACATGGCATCTTTACCAAAGAAAACAAAAATCCTCACATGTGGAAACACCATCATTACAAATGGAGAATAGATTGAAATTGTTACAGTTTTCATTTGACTTGGATCCACAATCAACAGTCATGGAAGCAGCCCTCAGAAAGTCAAGCAATATATTGCTTTGGACAAATCAGTGTAAAAGTTCTCTTTAAATGAGTTGAAGGTAAAGATGTCACTTTGAAGACTAAGGTGTCCCTGACCCAAGCCATGGTGTTTTCAATTGCCTCAAATGCATGTGAACGCTGAACCATGAATAAAGAAGACCGGGGAAGAATTTGTTCTTTTAAAGGATGGTGTTGATCAATGTGTCAAACAGCATGGCATCTGTACTGGACTTCTTATGGCAATGCAAACGAGAAAGAGACTCCAGATCCTCATCATCCACAGGCCAAGGTCAAAGATGCCTCCAACCTGCATCCTTCTTTTGCCTTCTTTGGAAACCAACCAGTTCTCTTTGGAGATGCTGTTCTTTTCTGTTGAATTCCATAGCCCATTGCAGAAAATACTCATTATTAAAGGTGCTTATTAACTAAGGGAACAGGTTAACACAAGCCAGTTTGAGAAAACAGTAAGAATATAATCATCAGTCCCAGCGACACTATTCCACAGCCAACAGTTAAATCTCTCTAGTCCTCACAGTCACAGAGTCCTTGGTCTATGTCTGTGAGTCAGGAAGCCCTGCCTCCCTACTCCTCAGCTTTGTCTCATGGTCTCCTGGGCTTGGCCTCTGGTGTTAGCCTGGCTTCTTCGCTGTGTTCCATTGTCCCGTGCCAGAGCCTCTGGTGCCTTTGGTCTTGACCCACCCCCCTCACTTTAGCTACAGCTTTCAATTATGCCCTACTGGTGGTTTCTCTCCTTTGAGTTTCTCTGTTCCTACTTCTGCGATGGATCATTCCTATAGCCAGGAGACTAGAAACTAAAACTAACCTATCCCCTCTATAAGTCTTTCACATATTCTAATGACATGGTTCCACCTAATAATTTCTTGAGAGTTACACAGACATGGGCATATGAATCATAATGAGAAATTTTACCTTAACACAGTGAAAAATATTAAATATACCCTGCACTGCCAGAAAAAAATCTGTCTTGAAGAATATAGTCAAATGTTCCTTAGAACCGATGATGGAAAGATGTGTCACATAGTTTAGATCTATTAATATGTTATCAGGAGACATCTTTTCATGGCATTGGCATTTTACTTTCTTCTAATATAGGAGCCAGATGTTGAAATGAATGAACAAACCTAATGAATGAAGAGAAAAATACCAATTACTCATGAAAATTCCATTTCTTCTCCAGGGAGTGGAAAAAACTAGATCCTGTGGTGGGCCCAGACCTGAGCTGCTATGCTGAACCTCTGAATGCAGATGGAAGGCTCAGTTTCTGGCCTCCCAATGTCATCCCTCAATACCTTGGCCCCTCAATTGGACAGGAAGGCATATGCAACAGCACAGGTACAATGCAGAACAGACCCTTTGTCATTCATTAGCACTAAATAAGCAGAATTTTTATTTGAAACATGAAAATAATTCTTGAAGTTTCTATGATATAACATGGCACTTTTTAGCTAAGGAAACAAAAGACACATAAACACTACCTTCTTTTCCTTTTTCCTTATTTTTGCCATTGTAAGGTGACCAGACGTCCCATACCAGCTTTTAGCTATTTAACAATATCCCATGGCACTTTAAAATTAAAATAAATATAAAACAATGCTATTTTTGCATTCTATGAAATTTTTTGTTGCTCCATTTAAACCAAATTTTTAATCAAGAACATACCACCCACCCATCCCGCTTAATGGTGTCCCTGAGCAGTGTACACTTGATTTCCCTTGATTAACTTGTTAAGTAGTAAACTCAAGAAGCTAAAGTGTAACTGAAGTCTTGTCTGTAACAGAAATAGACACTTTCAGGTATCAAAAAAACTACTGAATTAAGCCAACATTAGCATGCATAGCATCAGGCTCTCTCTTGATTCAACTCTATGTGGGGGATCTGTGTTAATCCGGGTAGACTAGTGGAACAAATTTCATAGACACACATATAGATATAAGGAAAGGGTTTGTATACAAAAGAATGGAATACTGAGGAAGCATCCCAACCCAGCCCAGTTCAAAGTCATAAATCCGATATTAGCACATGTGCCCGCTATCAGTCTATAATGTCTCTTTCCGACTCACGAAGTCATAGGTCAGTGGGTGCAGAATCCCGGCACTGGCAGGGGTCTCCCCATGGCTCCTCACTTCCAGGACTCAGGGTTCATCAACAGCATCCAGTGGTGGCAGAAGCAACTCAGCGCTGGAAGGAATCTCCATGTGGCCTCTCCACCTTCAGAGGTCTGACTCCATCAGGGCCAATCCGTGTGGCTTCTCCAGCTCTTCAGACGCTGCCATCTTGTCTTGTCTGTGATTCATCATCTCTCAAACTAACTCCCAACAATTGGGGAAGATAGCTTCTCACCTTCACAAGGGAAATATCATGAGATTTCCCAGAAGTCTCAGGAGAAAGCCATGCCCACATAGAGGCCTCATTGGCTACTCAATGGCTATCTCCAGATTAACAGGCTAGACTTCACCCCTACATTTCAATCATAAAATTAACATAAGCACATGACTGCTACAGGGATCCATTCATTTTTGTTAAAAATACTCCATCACTTCTTAAGTTGCACTTTAAAAAGACAACATTTTTGGAGTATATAAACCTTGTTAGTACATGAATCTAGACATCTCTGTGGTTTGTAAATATTAAACATGTGACATTTACCATTATCAATTTTTTATTTACTAGGATTGTTCATGTCTTGTGTTTTTATTTTTGACACCATCTCAGGGCTATTTTTGGTATTTTCTTTTGTTCCTGCTTCTTCCCACCATGATCTGTGGTATCCAATGGGAACGCACTTGGGAGGCAGGGAAATGTTTCCCTTGCTTTTTCTTTTTTGCCTTCTCAATTTATGGCCTTTGCTTTGGGCTACTTTCTAAAAATTAAAAAAAAATGAAACAACTTGACATTTGCTTTTAATACCCTTTCAAGGAAAATTTTGTTTTTATTATCATAATAAAATAATAATTTGGAGATAGAAACATGAAAAGCCATATGCCTATCCTATGACCTTCATGAATGTGTCTTCACAAATGCATTTTGTGCAAGATATCTATCAACTTCTTTTGGAGAGCAAAAATCCCTCATTTCCTATTTTTCAACAGTACTGAGAGAATGGTAATAATCTTGAAGATCCTTGTTCCACATGGTTTCTGAGCAAGCCTAGTATGAACATTCTGAAGAAGCCACTGAATCATTTTCAGTATTGATTAAAATTTAAATAACAACAGAGCAAGTATGTCGCTTATGACTCTACTCCCTTTTCCTCTACCCAAGGCAGACATCCCTTATTATTATTGTCATTCTTTGCTCTGAGCTGAGAAATGCTTATAATTATCTTCACAATTAGAATTTGCGTATAAGATAAGAACATCTTCACACTGTGGTTCTTATTTTTTAAATGTTCTGTGACAATATGATTTTAGTGTTGAAGCATCTTTCACCGTCTTCGGGGATTAAGTAGCACACTAAAGGTCAAAATGTTTTTCAATTTCTCTAAGTTATTGGCGACCCTAAGCTAATTTCTCATTTATCTCACACAGACTCAATACTGCTTCACAGTGACCCTATAGGGCAAGGCCCTATAGGACTGGCCCTATAGGTGTCTGGGACTGTAATTTTTGCAGGGAGTAAAAAGTCCCAAATTTCTCATGCCCTATCATTTTTTTGCCCTATCATTTATAGATTAAACATAATTTTCTTTTTCACTGCTATTTTCTCTTTCACTATTATTAATATTAATGCATATGCATTACTTGGAACAGATTTGAAATTTGCATCTAGATTTAAAATTAGAATAATTTAGGGCTGAGCCCCGGTGGTGTAATGGTTGAGCCCACTGCCTTGGCCGTTCAAATCCAGCAGCAGCTCTCCAGAAGCAAGGCTGGGCCTCCCACTCGCACCAGAGGGCAGTGATGCCCCCCTCCAAAAAAGATGTAACAGTCACCAATAAAAGTATTTTAAAAGGAAATTAGAATGAGTTCATTTACTCCGTCTCTTTATGAACACAGAAGTAACTCTCTCTGTGAGTTTCTTAGCTCAGAAATCTTTGTGGGCCTAGGAACTCTCATCCTTCTCCTTTAATGGATTCGAACCGATGACGTTGTAATTGGCAGCCTCCTGCATATCACTAGTAAGCCTGTAAGGAAAAGAGGAAGCCGCAGGATTGGAAAGGTCCTCAAATCTTTATTACATCCATGTTATGTGGTCAACTCTATTTCAAGAAGGCAGCTCTTCTTCACTGTTATGTGGAGTGCATGCCAACCCGAGGACTTCATCTCCAGAACAACTGGTTAAGTGTTTAGTGGCTAACCTCGCAGAAACAGACAGTCTATGCCTTCCTGGTGGTGTGTTCTTCATCTAGAAGCTCTGTTGAAAGTTGTCCACCTCGAATAACACTTCTTGCATGAAAATATCAGCAGCACCGATTCCACTATCATGACATCCTGCACACCACCACTGTAAAACAATTAATAGACAAATGGTGGGTTGCAAATGGTACACTCTGGTTTGTTTCTCTGAAAAATTGTGTAGCTGTTACTTGCTCGTGGCTTTCTTAGCCACTTGTAAGAGGCCTCTGAGGAGATTCTCATAAGCAGCAGCTACTTTTTATACACTCATATGTCTTCAAACACACAACAGTGTCTATCTCAAAGTGTGCAATATTGTGCAATTAGATTATTAAGCAGGACAGCATCTCACGTGATTCACTTTTTCCCTGATTAATAAACCTGCCCTTTATAGAAATTAAGAGTTAGTTTCTGAGGGCAAGTCAATTAAAGTTACTTTGTACAAGGGATGGTCACAACTACTGGGAATATGAATATATAAGTTAATGATTATAGTAACAAAACATTCTACATAATATGAAGTGTTGTGAGGACACAGTGTACAATGACAAACCAAGTCTTCCTTCCTAGGTGAGTGAAAGAGTGTACCTGCATTTTGAGAGCAGACATGTAAGTGTTCATGAGCAAGTAATTTGAGCTCAGTGAAGTGAGATAATAAGTTCAAAGTCAGAAACGTAAGTAGTAATCATAATATTTTAAAAGTAGTAAATGTTTTAGTGATTTAGTGCTATTGTAATAGAAATACTGCAAGAGAATGGATAGAACAAACAGATTGATTCTCTGAGTGTTCAGGAGTGTAGAAGTGCAGATGGATGAGACTAGCTCCAGAAGAAGGCTTTTCTCTACATTGGCTAACAGTGTAGGAGGAAGGACCTTGTTGGCTTTCAAACTCTGGAAGTCCAGCATTCTTTCAAAACTCCACGAGTCTTTGCTTCATTCCTCCCCTGGTTCTGGGAGGGTCCTGGGCAGAGGCGTAAACTCAAAGGATGTGCTCCAATCCCAGCTCTGCTTTTTGGTGATGGTAGGTACCTCCTCTTGGTTTGCTTCTCTCCTCTTGCATCTTCAGTAAGTTAAAAAGTGTTGCATGCCACACAGCTCAAGAAAATTCCCCTGATATCCCATCAGGGCTATAATGGGATTAAAAGTGCTAAATCTTACCCTGAATCTTTTTACACTTTAGTTGTTTATCATTTCATAGCACATCACTGGAACTCACTACATAATTACCAATTTATATCATTACATAATTGCTAAACCACTGAGAACTATGGCTCAGCCAAGTTGACACATATTGGGTGAAACACAACTCTATCTGTGACAATAAGTAACACTTATATTGTACTTACATCACATATACCAGGCACTGTTCTAAGTCAGACATACATATGTACTCATTTAGTAATCATAACTATGAAACAGGTATTAATATTTACCCAAATTTACATCAATGAAAAGTAAGACACACTGGTGTTATATAATTTAGTAAAGATTCACAGAGGTAGTAAGTGCAAAAGTGAAGATTCAAGATCTTTTTCAAATGCTTATTTTTGTGTGTAGCTGTAATCTATATAGGTTTCAGATGGATCAGTGTCAGAAGATGAAGCGAGAAAAATAACCTAGGATCATTTTGTCACTATCCTTAGATATGGAGCCAGTGTGAAGCTTCCAACTGTTGGTGGATTGCTCAAAGCATTTCCTTTTCTGGTCTATAAAATATTTCTAAGTGCTAAGATATTTTTCAGAAAATAGTGATATGGAGAAATGTTACTAACTAGAATTGTTTCCTGAGAAAGTTCTAAAATTATCTGCTTCCTGGAACAAAGGGACAGACTCCATAGAAGAAAGTTTAAATTCTCAGGTATGCCCAGATTCTTCTCACTGCCTTTTTCATCAAGAAGGACTGAATATTAAAAATCTGCTCTGATGTACTCAGTTGAACAAATTTTGACAATTATATATACATGTGAAATCATTTCCAACATTGAAACAAGACATAGACTATCTCCCTCGGCCAGAAAGCTCCCTGTGCCACTTTCCACTCAATCCTCCCACTATCCATACATTGTTCTTTCATCACAGATTTTTTTTCTGCCTGAAGCAGGGCTTCGCATAAGAGAACATATCTGGTATCACTTTTCTGGGTCTGGTTTCTCCCACTTAATGTTTCTGTGATTTGTCCAAATCATAACAGTTATTTCTCTGTATCCTTGCAGAATGGTTACACATTGGGTTGACAACTTCAAGATCCAAGCTCAGCAGTTAGAATCAACCAGTTTCTCCCTGGGGGCAGGATAAGATGTTCTCCTCCTGTGAAGAGTTACAGGGCTACAATGGGATTAAAAGTGCTAAATCTTACCCTGAATCTTTTTATACTTTAGTTGTTTATCATTTCACAGCACATCACTGGAACTCACTACATAATCGCCAATTTATATCATTACATAATTGCTAAACCACTGAGAACTATGGCTCAGCCAAGTTGACACATATTGGGTGATACACAACTCTATCTGTGACAATCCCACAATCCCTCTATCTGTGGAAACCCACAGCGGCAAGTCTGTCCAGTCTTACAGGGCTGCTCTGAATCAGAATTCATTCAATGGCAGTGAATTTGTTTGTTTTTTATTATTTTGGTGTATAATCTCAAGGAGGAAATGTATAGTTCTTTGTTTACTCTTTTTTTTGCTGATAGATATTAAACTTTTTTTTTGCAAGTAAAGACCATTATAAATAAGATTCTTGCAAACATGTGAGCACATACGTTTGCATTTGGGACAAACATCAAGAAATGGAATTGTTGCTTTATGAAGGACATTCTGAAATAGATTGTCTGGTTATTGATAAGACTTTAAACTTGCAAAGCAAAAGATGAGGTTTGGGAGCAGAGATAAACTATCCATGATCAGGGGAGAAAGACTACATACTGCCTTCTTGCTTCCTTGTACAAATCTCTGACTATCATCTGTGTAGCTGATGAATAAACATGAACAAGCTACTGGTCTGAAGAAATGCCAAATTATTAGAACACACGTGACACCAGCATTTCTCGGGCTAATTTAACTCCACAATACTTATTTATGCATAAAGTAGAAGGTGGACTAGAATGAAGAAACAATTTTACAAGCAATTACAAAAAGCCCAGAAGAAAATTATTAAAGTTGATGTTTTTGTGAATAGTTGGGAAAGAATGAAATTCAAACACTAACTCTGTATGTGTTTTATGGGATAAGATAGTGAAATGATAGCCATTTTGCTTCCTTTTGATTTTATTTACTCCATCCACACACAATAGAGTCTGCATTGTAGATGTATTGCCAGCACACATTTATAGTTGAAGTAGGCTTGTTCACAAGCATTCACTACATAGCTAAACCTCTGAATACATCATGGTTCTCTAGTTTGCTCCTGTTCAGAATGTTTCTGAAATTGTGACCATTTTGCTTTGCTTCAGGGCTCTAGTATCACTTCTGAAAACTACAAAAAGCAAAGACATCCAAGTGAATTGCCATGTGAGAAGGATGGGGAATCCAACTCTGACGCATGTCTCCTGGGTTCCCTTTTCATTGTGTTCCTCGGTCATTTGTACATAAAACCAACAAGGTTTGGGTGTAGATGAACTGATTCATGCAAATTCAGAGAAAGATAAATGATCCATTATTTTAAAGTCCAACAAGATCTAGAAGGGCCTGGTGTCATTCCCTCCTTGCTGGGACAGGTTTTCCCATTGTATTAGGTGGCACATCAAGCTATGAACTCTACGCTGCCAATGTGTAGAACACTTGAATACAATGTACAGCCACACTACTTGTTCACTGCCAATGGCCTATAGATCTACAAGGTATAAACAGACTTTTTTTTCCTTTTTTTAGATTTTTTTCATGTTTAATCATTTTATTGGGGGTTCATACATCATTTCTCATAATACATAAATACATATATTGTGTCATGCTTCTTCACATACCTGCAGCTGTCATCACTCTCTGAACGCCACCTTTTCATCCGAGCCTCTGACCTCAGCCTCCCATCCCTTCCCCACCATTCTTGCTCCCCACTCCCCCACCAACTCTCAATACTCCATAAATAATTGTTTTGTCATAACTCACACTGCTCAATGTCTCCCCTTTCCTTTTCCCCCAGTGTCTGTCCCCCCGGTAGGGGGTTATAGGCAGATTCCTGAAGTTGGCTCTACCTCTCCACCCTACTTTCCCTCCACCAACCCTTCAGCTTCATTCCCACTACTGGTCCCACGGGGTTCAATCATCCTGGGTTCCCCGCCTTTCCATTTCTCATCTCCACAGTAGTGTAGAACTGGGACCATGACAGTTGGAGGCAGAAAGCCTTCAGAAAGTAGAGGAAAGTTGTATGCTTCATTGCCACCTCACTAAGCCTCACTAGCCTGTCTCCCCAAGACTCCCCTGTGTGAGAGTGTCCAATTACCCACAGGTGGACCTTGGGTCCCCACTCCACTCTTCCCCCATTTGTAGTGACGTGGTTCTTGTTCTTTGATGTTTGATATCTGCTCCCTTCAGCCCCCAGTCATCACACATGCTAGTGCTTTTCTTCCATGTGGACTTCGCTGCTTCTGGGCTAGATGTCCATCCATTCACCCTCAAGCCTTCGCGATCCCAGGTACTTTATCATTTGGTAGTTGGGTGGCCAGATTTCTCCTCACTGTGTCTGCACCCTTCTGTCTTACATGATCTTGCCGCGAGGGTGGGCACAGAGTAATATGATTTTTGTTCTTTGATACCTGACATCTGGGTCTTTCCACATCTCATGGTTGTGCAGGTTGGTGTGCATCTTTTAAAGTGGGCTTTGTTGTTCCTGGGCCATATAACTGTTTGTTTGCCCTCAAACTTTTAAGACCTCAGATGTCACATCTTTTGATAGCCAGGTATCATCAGCCATCTTTACCACTCTTGCTAAATCCCCACATGTCCTCACTGGTTGTCTCATGCGAGATCGCTCACAGTGGTACAATTTTTCCTGTTTGATGCCTGTTTGAGGCCTGGTTCTTTTGACATCTCGTGGCTGCTTCCTCCTTGTGGGCTTGGATACCTCTCCGCTAGATGGCCATTTGTTTGTCTTCAGGCTTTGAGACCCCAGATTCCATGTCCTTTGGTAGCTGGGCACCATGGGTTTTCTTTACCACATTGGCTTATGAACCTATTTGACTTTAGTGATCACATTGGACCAGTGAGCATTCTGAAATGCCAAATTAGTAGAATAAGGTGTTCTTGCCTTGAGGGAGGGCGCCTGGCTAGGGATCCAAGGTCCAGCTTCTATCTTAGTATTAAACATATAATTATATGTATCAGGATTGTCCCCTCCTTATAATATATGCTTATGTGTACATATGTACATATCTGTGTTTAGACCTCTGTAGGTGCCCTTTGCCTTCTAGTTCCTCCCTTTATTTCCTTCTGCCCTCCTCCTGTTCCACTGTCATACTCGGTCATTTGGGTTTCAGTACTTTCTATTGCATTACCCTTGCTTTGGCCCCGCCAGTTCTCCCACACCCTCCCTGCCACCGACTGCGGACCACCCATTGTTCTCCCCAGTCCCCAGTCTGTTCAGGCCTCCCTTCCTCTCCCCTCTCCCCCATGTCTCCCCAGTCTTCCTCTCCTCCCCACTGCCCAACCAGTTGTGCTCCTTTCTTAATTAGATCCATTTTGGGGGCTCAGCCCACATTTCTTTCCGACCATATGACCCCCAGGATATCCTCTGTCATTGTCTACTTCCATATGGAGCAGGCTTTTAAAGGAAGAAAAGAAAAGATTAAATTAAAAGAAATATTTGCTCGAGTATTTTTTGCTCTTTTATTATGAGTATGTTCACAGTAACTTCCTTTTACCTAAGTATATCCCTAAATTAGCTTCACAAGTTTCATTTTGAGTGTGAAACTCACATTTTTGTGTTTTGCTGGTATTCATTTACTATACCTTCTGGCTCCTGGGCATCTTTTGTGTACAGAATATAGCTCTATTGCCAGAATTTCTTGAGGCTGTAACTTTTCAGACACATATTTCTGTGTCTGAAAGGCTTTTCTTTAAAAGGATTGCCAGATGGTTTGAACCTCTCACCTTTCGATGGGTGGTAGAACCCACATTGCTGACCAGTCATGGATATCCTCATGTTCCCATCCCTGAATATTGCTGACTGGTCATGAGTTAACTTGGTTTTACTCCTACACAAAGTTATGCAGTTTGTAAGCCTGAAAGCAATTGCTGTTTTAGGTGCCCTCGAGCTGGTTCCCACCCAAAGCAACTCTACACAACAACAGAACCAAACACTGCCCAGGCCTACATCATCCTCACAATCGTTTCCATGCTCACGCCCATCATTGCAGTTGCACCAATGTGTCCATCCATCTTGTTGCAGACCCTCTTCTTTTTGCTACCCTTCCCTTGTTTTAATGTCCTTCTCCAAAACTAGTTTTTCTTGCTATTTCCAATGTCAAAATCTTACCATGCTTGCCTCTAAGGACCCTTCTGGCTTTCTTCTTTCCAGATAGATTTGATTGTCCTGCTGGCAGTCCATGGGACTGTCAATATTCTTCTCCAGCCCCACAATTCAAATGCATCAATGCTTCTTCGGTCTTCCATATTCAATATCTAACTCTCACATGTTTATGAGGCAATTGAAAGTACTATGGCTCGGGCTAAGCACATCTTCATCTCCAAAGTATCATTCTTGCTTTTGGATACTCTAAAAAAGATCTTTTGCAGGGCTGAGCCCCAGTGGCGTAGTGGTTGTGCGCGGGACTGCGGCCCACTAGGACGGAGGTTCAATCCCAGCAGTGGGGCTGGGCCTCCTACTCCCACCACTGAGAGCAGTGATGCCAAAAAAAAAAAAAGATCTTTTGCAGTAGATTTACCAAAACAATATGTAGCTCTACTTCACTGCTGCTTTCAGAACCATTCATTATGGAGGGAAGCACTATAAAACCCTTGACAACTTCCATAATCTCTCCACTATTCCTCCAATTTTGAGGAGTTTGTCTTTTCTACATCAAGTTGTAATCCATAGTGAAGACTGCAATTCTTCATCTTCATCAGCAAGTACTTCAAGGCCTGCTCACTTTCACCAAGCAGAGTTATCTGCATAAAGCAGGTTATCAATAAGCTTCCTAGGATCCTGAAACCACATTCTTCAATATCTAATGTAGCTTCTATGAAAGCAATATAGGTCTTTATATTGCTGGAATATATTGCATGGAATAGTTTTAGTTTGAAATAACTGTTTTGAATTGTGTTAACCATTTGCACTACACAGGGACACCTCCATTGCAGGCGTTTGACCTAGTATCCCTGGTGTGTCCTCATCTTTTTCTTAAGCAACTTCTTAAAGATTTTTCAAAATGAATCTTAAGTGAGTCTTCTGCTATCAAAACTCAGTGAAGTTAAGGAGGTTCTTCTTGTTGAGCAGAAATTTAACCCCTAACTAATTAACTGTCAAGGGTGCTTACAAAAAACCACAGGTTTAGTGGCACGCCTACAGAAGGGTTGTATAATTTTTATCTTTGTTACTGGACAATTGGAATCATCCGATAAAATCATTACTTACACATGTTTTTGTGGGATCAGCAAGGGAAATGGCTTCATTTGGAGGGCAATAAACTCCAAGAGTCAGAAAGCTAAATCTTCCCCAGCACTGCTTCCATGGATTTTGCAAGTATTTCTTTAGGAGCTGTGAATACCAACTGCACTACATCAGTATCAACAAGAAAGGCCCTGGGCTTTTGTGTGTCAGCAGATTTCCTCTGGCTTAAAGGACTAGCTTAGCAAGCTCTGAGAAGAACATCCATACTTGGTGAAAAAAGAACACATGAGGGTTCTAGAGGGGGAAGGTGCTGGCTTTTCAGATATAAAATTTGATAGAGCACTCCCATCTCAGCATATTTTTCATCAAATTAAAACTGGGGCTTAAAATGAAGGAGTTAATGGGAAGTTAGAATGCTTCAGGTCTAGCTTTGTATCAAGAAAGTACAGCAAACAGATGGTAAAGTCGGGTCATTTCATGAAATCAGGTGGAAAGGAATACACAGTTATTTGGGAAAGAAAACATAAAGGCCAAGGTGAAATATGTCTCCTTGCAACTGGCTGATTACTTGAATTTGAGCACAGTATTCATGAAGTTAAATGGCACCCTCAGAACTAAATAGCTCCTCTGTGCTAAACAGAATTTTTAGAATTGAACTCAGCACCCATTATCTCTGTAGGGACTGAGTAAGGATGTCTGCCTGCCAAATTCTATGAAACAAACTATAACTCAAATGTTGAAAATATATCCACAATAATTGCAATCTGTCAGCTGTTTTCTGATAAAGAGCATATTTTGGGCTTCTCATTAAATTTTCTTCACAAAAATACAATGCATAATGAAAGTCTTTGAAGGTGTTCTGTTCTCTTCATATCAAAAATAAGAGACAATATGAGAGTTATCTTTATAAAATAATATTATTGAAGGATAAAATTACTAATCTAGTAGAATAAAAAATAATTATGGTAAGATATCCTCTCAGTTATAAGAATAATTTTGATGGTGTTTCTTTGTGAGTAGACATTACCCAGCTCCCCTACAATACCATCTCCATGTGCCGCAAATCCTCCTGTTTTGAGTTTTCTGAGACCCACCAAGCACAACTTAAAACAAGAAAGGGGTGATTTCTGGTAATTATCTATAAAGAGAAAACCTACATATAAACATTGCAAAGTATATTTAAAACAATGGCTTTGTTTGCATAATACAAATGAACTAATTGCCAGGGAGTAACATCCAGGTCAGAGTCACCCTCAATAGTGTGTCAGAAACTGTAGATCTGCTCTGTGCAAACCACCTGCTCTTTCTCTCACAGAGGAGCGAGTAGGGTTGAAGACCTGTTCTTGCAATTAGTAACAGATATAAATTGTATTTCAAATTTATTATGGTTTTATTTAAAATAACCAAAATATTATTATAAGCAACTCACTTTGGAATCGCTACTACTGTCTAAGAAGAATACCTATCTCCTAGTTGATGGGTTTGGGAACCAAGATTGCAGCAAGAAAGATAAGACAAAACAATCCTGAGCAGTAGTGTGGAGAGGCCCAGGAGCCCTGTATTTACTCAATTACAACAAGCATAGAACCATGTGTGGACAGGGGGCCGAAGCTGCATTATCTGTCAGGAGTAAATTGAAAATAAATAATTAATAGGTTTTCTCTCTGTGCTGCTGTTGAGAGTCACTTTGAAAAATAATCAGTTGTAAAAGGATTCACTCTGGTTTAGACATTATTATTTTCACATGATTAATTTTCTATTTGCAAAACATTTCTCTTCTGAAACTCTTATTTTTTACTATATCATCTCTATCTCTTCTGCCTTGACACCATTTGTCCATCAGTTTGTCGGACGACACTGTGATGCTGGACAAGCTATGTCACCAGGACTTCACCCGTAAAGGACAGGTATCAGGAGAACTTCCAAACTGAGATGCCAAGGGGGTAGAAGGCAATAAAAACAAAGGGAAATGGACAGTGAATAGAACAAAACACTGTCTAACACATTGCTGGAAAAGATCCCCTCAGGGTTGCTCAGAATACGGTTGAGGAAGAGCTACCTCCTCAGAGTAGGCTCAACCTTAGTGACAGGGGTGGAGTAGAGCTTTTCTGACCATAATTTGCTCAGGAGGCACAATTCAATTGAGATGAAACACCTATTAATCATCAGATCATGAAAAGTATGAAGTATGAGATCAGAAAAATTGAAAATTGCCAAAAATTAACTGGAATGCTTGAAGATGGCTATCCCAGGCATCAGTGAATTGCAATGGACTGGTATTTTGAATCAGTATTCTGCGTTTCACTTGTGTTACCAATGGAATGGGTTTACCGTACATCTATAATAGAAGCAATCACTGGGGTGGGAAGCAGTAAAGCTTTTGCAATGAGCACCCAATCATAAGAGTGACAATTTTCTTTTTCAACATCTGAGGTTTGGGAGCCAAGACTGCAAGCAAGAAGGACAAGGCAACGGCTTTTTTATTTTTGAAAGGAAAAGCTAAAACCTTAAAGAGCATTCCACACGGCCTATATTAAGAAATGGTTGGCGTGCTTTGTGTTATTCATATGCACCTTCTTCTGTGGAAAGAACGCTACTCCCTTGGGTAAGTCATACCTTAAGCAATCATCCCATCAACCGCGGCACACTCAACACTATTTCCTGCAGGTAGACCATGTGACAAGTGCTCCATTGGGTACCAGGAATATATTGGTTAGAAACAAGAGAAATTGTTCGGGTTTCAAGAATCTCTCAAGTTAGTAAAAAAAAAAAAAAAGGATACACTGACAAACCATAGCAATAAAGAAGGGCAGGGACTGGAATAGAGCTTTGCTGAGGCTCACCCGGGACTACAGAGAGAGGGGTCAGGAAGTCTCCACTGAGGAGCTAATGTCCTCCATCCTGTGCCTGTCCCAGCACACGGGCTACCTGTCACAGAACTTGTTCCCTACGTGGATTTACTCATTTGCATGCATGCCTGAACCAGAATATGAGCATTTAGGGGCTGAGAATATTTTACTCCTCAGTTTTATGCTCAAAGCTTATTCTAACAGCAAACTCCCAAAAGTGTTCAATACATGTCTAATGGATCTATGAATAAGTGACTCTCAGTTTTGAACCCCAATTCTGGTGTTGGTCAATTCAAATTGAACACAGTTAATGTAAGAATAGTTTTTCCCTCAAGTGAACTTCCCTTTCTGATTTCTACCCCAAAAAAGGCAGGGTGTTTTTTATAGTAACTTCAGGGTAGTGAATTATGTATTGGTCAGGAGTTCAAAACTGCTACCTAAAAGAAAGATAAGGATATTTAGTCTTACAAAGAGTTACGGTCTCAGAAATCCACATCAGAAGGTCTATCTTGACCTATCAAACTAGTTATGAGTCTTACTTGGCTAGTTTTTATTTGCAGGAGCCAAACTGAAAGCAGAAACAAGAACTCTGTTTTATCCTTCCTATCTTTATATCTTTTGTTTTCTAAACTCAATCACAAAGAAATCTTGTTGGCCATCCCTTCATGACATTTCTCCTCACAGTCACACTTCTAGTCTGATAACACACTTATTACATAAATTGTCTAATTCCTCTCCACCGTACAATTATTTTTCCTCTATTCCAACAAGTCCCTCCAATAACCTTCAATAAAGGAACTGTCATAAAGGAACTGCATCTGGCTATACCCTGTGGAAGTGATCCATAAGTCAGCAATCAGGTTCTACAGCCCAGCCCCTGTCAAATGTGGCAAACTCTTCTGACACTTCTTGCTGCTATTGATTGTATTGCTCCCCTTGGTGAGTCAATTAGCATAGGTCAGGTCACCTCATCGTTTGTTCATTATGTTACCCGCTTATGATATTGCCCATAGACTATGCATCATATTCGCTGCTTGACGTCTCTGACTTTTGAAAGGTCTGTAATCCCCATTATATATGCCCACTGGAGAATACATTAACTCTCTTGGTCCTAACATAGGGAGAAGGAGTTCCTGCGCCCTGCTTTATCTATCTGCCTTTATTATTCTTCACAATCACAAAGTCACTTCTGAGGACCTGTTTGACCACAGGGATTCCTTCACCCCACAGATGGCTTTATTCTATTTGCCCAAGAAAACGTAAATCACATATCTCTAAAGTGCTTTTAAGCAAATCGGATATCTTAGCCCCTCCTATCAAAAGACACAAGAAGAGAGATGTAAAATTGTCAACCTTGGGTATATTATTCTTCTGTTGCTGTGTCATGTAATACAGCACACTTCGCTGCTTAGAACAAAATACTTATGTTATCTCACAGTTTCTGTGGGTCCAAAATCTGGTCCTGGCTTCACTGGGTTTATCATTTCAGGTCTCCCAAGTATATCAGGGAGGGGTAGACTGCAGTCTCTGGTGAAATTCTGGGACAATTTCTAAGCTCATGTGGTTGAAGTTACTAGAAAATTTCAGTTGTTCACTGCTGTAAAGCAACAGCTTGTAGGGGTACCCATAATTCTCTACCATGTGGTCCTCTCCATAGGCAGCTTGCAATACAGTAGGCCACTCCTTCAAAGTCAGCAGGGAAGAAGAGTCTACTTACCCAAAACCAAACAAGCCCATTGCCACTGAGACGATTCCAAATCATAGTCTAAGGGACAGAGTCGAGTTGCCACATCCCATTCCCAAAGCTGTAAATCTTAACAGAAGTAGATTTTTCTCTTGAGAGTAGTCAGTGGGTTCGAACCATCAATCTTCTGACTAGCAGGGGAGTACTGAATCACTGCACACCAAGGTTGCCAGAGTCCACTTAGGTTAATGTATCCATAGGCAATGTAACAGAATCAAGGGATTGACATAGCACCACCTCCACTTTATCAACTAACCATTATACAACTTTCTCTATTCTATTGGTTACAAGTAATTCACAAGGCTGTTTGTTTTTGCTTTTTTTCTTGAGATTCAAACTTAAAAGTTATTTATTATAGTTCAAAAGTGGAAAATAGATGGTCAGATTCCAATTTTTATGTTAGACTATTACTAGCATTTCAACTTCTGTGCCCTTCCCCCTTTGCATCCATAGGCAGTCTCATTGGAATCTTGCTTACTCTTTCCTTTGGTATTAATGGGGTGTTTATATCACAAAAGCTCTGACCAGCCCCACAACTATTGTTACAGATGGCTAAACTGTTGGTCACACAGGAACCATGTTAGAACTAGGCCAGCTTAAACTATAGCTGAAACAGTTCTAGTAACTGGTTGCCCTTGAATGTCTCAACCTATATCTGTGGGTGTCAGAGAGCCAGGACGTTGTATTCCGGGAGATCACCCCACGTGCTGTGTTCTCAGGATGAGCACAGATGTGAAGGCCAACTGCAAAATTCTGCTTTTGTAACTGCTTGCTTGCATAGCTGCCGAGATTTTTGCTTATTCAGCCCAATAAAAAATCTGAACCTGTAAACAACCTTGGCCGCCTCTCTCTCTGGGGATGGGCCCTGCGTAACACTTGGTGTCTCTCGACCTGTGCAGTGATAAACCCAGTGAAGCCAGGACCAGATTTTAGACCCACAGAAACTGTGAGATAGCAGAAGTATTTCGTTGTAAGTAGTGAAGTGTGCCATAATACATGACACAGCAACAGAGGATTAATATCCCCAAGGTTGACAATTTTACATCTCTCTCCTGGAGTCTTTTGATAGGAGAGGCTAAGATATCTGACTTGCTTAAAAGCACTTTAGAGATATGTGATTTAGGTTTTCTTGGGCAAATAGAATAAAGCCATCTGTGGGGTGAAGGAATCCCCGTGGTCAAACAGGTCCTCAGAAGTGACTTTGTGATTGTGAAGAATAATAAAGGCAGATAGATAAAGCAGGGCGCAGGAACTCCTTCTCCCTATGTTAGGACCAAGAGAGTTAATGTATTCTCCAATGGGTCTATATAATGGGGATTACAGACCTTTCAAAAGTCAGAGACGTCAAACAGCAAACATAACACATAATATATGGGCAATATCATAAGCGGGTAACATAATGAACAAGCGATGAGGTGACTTGACCTATGCTAGTTGATTCACTGATGGGGAGCAATACAATCAATAGGAAGAAGTATCCGAAGAGAGTTTACCTCACTTTACAGGGGTTGGGCTGTAGAACCTGATGACTAAGGTTAGGCTACAATATTGACTCTAGGGTCTTCCCATCTTGCCACATAAGTACTCCTATCCCCTCCTATTATTACGTGTACACCTCTAGGTCATCCCCCTCATATTGCTTGCATTGCCTATGTGACGGCTCCTTCCTATGGTGCAGATCATTATCTTTAATCAGGAGGCTTGCATGCCCCTAGAGTATGTAAGCTTTGGTTTGAAGTAAATCACAGCTCTCTCCTGCCCTCTCATCTCCAAGAGTTGCTGAGGTATGCATGCTACCATGAAATGTGTGCATCTGACATCTTTATTTTATTCTCTCCCCTACTCTCCTATTCTGTTTGACTTTACTATGATCTTTCTATATCATAGCCATGCAATTGTGTCTATTGGACGCATGACATAGTTGTGAGAGGTTGGCTTCCCCCACAATATCTGAACAAAATTTTGCTTGGGTGCTGTGGTAGCTACATAAACTGGTGTCTGATTTGGGATTTGAGAGGATTGGGATTGACAGGGGGAGTCTAGCCTGTCAATTGCCAAGGAAGTTTTTGTGTGGTAAAGGCAGGCCCTTACTCTGAGGATTCTGGGAGTTATAGTATTTTCCTCTTTGGAGGTGGGAGACACTACCTTTCTCCCTCTACTCACTCCCAGAGAGACTCTCTACTGACAAGGCACATGGAGCTATGCTGATGGCAGCCAGAGCCTAGACCTGGAGAACCCATGGGGAGACAGACCACTGTCAGTGCTGAGATGCTTACAACCTCACTGGATCCAAAAGACTTCCCACCCACTGGCTTATGATCTCCCAGCATTTGACATCATTATATGTGTTCTGTGAGTCTGAAGAAGACTTTATAGATTAGTGTCAAATATATGGGCTAATATCAGACTTAAGGATTTGATCTGAACTGGGCTGGGTTGTTTTCTCAATATCCAACTGCTTTAGTATCTAAAAAACGTTCCTATATATACATGAGTGTCTATGAATTTGTTTCTCTATCCCACCCAGACTAAACAGGTGGAAGGAGTATGTCCTCTTTCTAAAGAGGGACTGCAATAATCATGAACACCAGAGTATCACCGACAGTCAGTCCAGCATACACCTGGTCTAAAGCTACCATAAATAGTACATATTCTTTAAACAAAGCCCTTGATGGCCCTTTTGTTATGGAAGATATTGATACTATGTAACCAGAAAATTCTGCCTTGCTACTATGGAAAACTGTCAGGCAACTAAAGCTATCATTGTTGATGCTATGAGCTTTCACCCACACAAAAATAATTTTTCCTGGAATCACACATTTCCAGAAACTACTACACAAAAATTCCAAAGCAAATATAGCTTGTTTATTTGTGTAATTGACAAAAAAATAGACTGAAATGAAAATGTAAGCTCTTTTTAATTATTTACTTAATTTTAATAAAATACATTATACTACATGTGTTCTATAAACTGGCGATGATTTTAAATCAACTGATGACTGTTAGTTTAGTTTTTTACATGTATGTTATACACACATATGTTACAAGTTTATCCATAGGCACTGGGTTACTGGGGAAGAGAGTATGTGAAATTTGACAAGAGGCTATAAAAGTGGAATAGCCCCTTCTTTGCAGCCTAAGTACAAGTAATAAAAGAATTGATCTCCATCCTCTTGTTTAAGAAATTAGGCCCCTCTAGTTTCTCTTAGGAACCCTGGTGACATAGTGGGTTAGGCATTGAACTGCTCACCAAAAGATCAGCATTGAAACTTACCAGCCATTCCATGGGACAAAGATTAGGCTGTATATTCCTGTAGATTTATAGCTTTGGGAAACCCCAGGGGCAGTTCTACTCTGTTCTATGGAGTCACTGTAAAATGTAATTGACTTGAGCACATGCAAGGAGTTTGGTCGTTGGAGGGGAGAGAGGTGGGTGGAGGGAAAGAGACAGTTTCCTTCCCTCTGTGCATACTCACAAAAGATATACCTCTGCAAATATATATTGGTCTCTTTCAGGATTATACATGGGCATGTATAATTTTAATATATATTCTTCCTCTATTTCATTGTAGAGTGGGGAAGGAAAAAATAACTCCCCTGAGTCTCTTTTAAAAATAGAAGGAAGGAGAAAACAGGACAGGTCAATATAATTCTTTTGAGCAATAACTCTGCCTCTAAAAATACATATTTATTTGAGTTTGTTGTTAAGTTAGAGTCTCTACAAAAAGCAAGGGTAAAGTACCTATTGGGAAAAAATGCCTAAATAACACAAGTGTTCATATTATGTCCTGGTTATATAAGAAACCTACTGTGAAAAGACAAATTTTAAAATACATTTCCTTGGTTGAGGGTTTAGTTGTTAGGTGCTATGGACTGGATTTAGAAATATCCCATAAATTTTTCTCTGCTGCCATTTTGAAGGAGCAGTTCACAAGTTCGTTCTCCCCTGGAGCTGCGGGGCAAACCTAAAATACCAACTGGTGCTGACCCATTGCAACTCTCTGTACGGCCAAATGAAACACCCCCTGTCCGGTGTCCTCCGCGTAACTGTGGCTATACTTGAGCCAGTTATCACAGCCTCTGTGTCCCTCTCTATCTGCTTTAGATCTTCCGTGTTTTCCTCAAACTCTCCACCACGCATAACGCACCCTTCTCTGGACACTGGTCCCTTTGAAGCACGTGTCCAAATAATGACACAACATATCACCACGCTGCCTGCTCTAGGACATTCTGGCTGTGCTTCCTCCCTGTTGGGTTTATTTCTTCTCCAGCATCCCAAGGTGTTCTCTTTATTCTTCATCGACACCATCATCCAAATGCATCGATTCTTCTACCTTCCTTCTTCATGGCACAGCATGTGAACCAGTTATAAGTGCCATGACTTGAGTCCCACACCTTCAATCCGTGAAGGAACATATTTGCATCGTAGCACTTTAAAGATGTCTTTTGAATAAAACTGTCCCAAGGCAGTATCTCTTGATTTTGCCTCCATGTGCATTAGTATGGCTCCAAGTAAAATGAAATCCTCAACAGCTTCAATATTTGTTGGTGGGGAGTTGAAACTATAAACTAGATTGAGGAGCAATCAATTCATGTTATAGCTTGGTCTATGATTCCATTGCCCTTTGTTCTGTTTTCCTTTGCTTTCTGGTGGTATCTTTTAGTTTTTCTTCATAGAAAGCTACTTACAAACGACTCAGTGATTTTTTAAAATGCATATTAAGTATCATGAGTCACAAGCCTGGACATTGGTTGAGTGACTATGCTGGTGTGTATGCAGGTTAAATTTGCTTCATTTGTCATCCATCTTTCCCCAAGAATCTGAAGACTTTCTCAAACACGTCTTTTGTGATCGAGAGAAGTCACAGAGAGCAAGGTTTCTCAAGGCCAACACTATTCACATAAATAGCAAATGATTGTTTTATGTTTTGCAAAAGGTTGTCCTGGGTGCTGCAAGATATTCAGTAGCATCCCTCCCCTTTACTCTCCAGATGCTTGTAGAATCTTCCAAGTTATAAAAACCCAAATGTTTGGAATATGGCCCAAATCCCTAGGGTCAAAATTTCCTCCAACTGAGAACCACAGCTAATGAGCATGGTAGAAAACAGCCAAGGTCTTGTGAAATCTAAGCATGAATCAAGAACACTATTGTTTCTACCGTCTTCTACTGCCCCAAAAAAGCAGAGGGGAAGTTTAGAGTCAAGAGTTAGGTTACTCTGATGATAGCAAACTTAAATAGGGAGAGATGGGAGGACTTGAGCCATTAGAGCAACACCTGCCTCATAATTTCAAGATTAATATTCCATAAAAATGTCTTTCAAAGCTATAATAATGTCCTGCACTTCAAAATCTTAATTGAAAAAAACTTTCAAAACTTAGATCTCATATTGTCTTTTTTATATTATTTGGGGGCCTAATTATCTGCAGTACCAATTAGAGATGTTTAACAGTAAGACCCTTACACATTAGGTTTTGCAAAATGTTTACATTATGTTAAGTTGTATAAAATATATAATAATTCCTCACCTAAAAAAGTATTTCCCATCATTCTGATTTCTATAAATTAGGATAACGCCTTGCCTAAAAGTGTATCCATGTGTAGGCATGTATCCATGTAAAAAGAAACATAGACTAATCTATTTGTTGTTAAGACAGTAAAGAAGTAGCATGCACTGCGCTGGTGGTATATTGAGACTTGTACTGGACTGCTAAACACAGGTCAGCGGTTTGAATCCACTTCAATGGAAGGAAGGTGAGTCTTTCTACTCCCATAAACACGTACAGTCTCAGAAACCCACAAAGGCTCTTTTACTTGTGTTAAGGGGCCCTTATGAGTCGTGACTGGCATGATGGCAGTAAGGTTTGTTTTGTTTTGTTTTATAGGATACTACTTAGAATGATGTGACATACATTAGCACAAAACCTAAACACTCTTGATATAGTAAATAAATTAAAATAGGTTTCAGATATTGACTAGTACTTCTTTTAATAAAAACAATCATGTCTTAGGGGAAAAAGCATATTGAAACAAATTCTTCCTTACACAGTTGGGTAACCTTGAAGAAAGTCAATTAATCATCTGAGATTCATTTATTCAGCCACCAAGAATATTGAGTTGAATCATATGAATTCATTTGTTTTTACCAATATACATGGTAATTTCATCTGGTTCAATCAAACAGATAATACTTCACTTACAATATTTCTCAGAGGGTTAAAAAGTCAATATCATTTGAATCTAAATCAAACTAAAATGTACACAATAGTAATTAATCAGAGAAACAAATAAATGCATACTCAATCCAAAACAATTTCTAAAGCAACAGAATAACATTTTCCAAAAAACATCTGCTCCTTTTTAATAGCTTTGATCAAATTCCAAATTATAAAACTGAATTCACATAAAAACAGAGAAAGGATCGGAAAAGTGTCAGATATTATATGGGGGGAAAAAGGAAAAAAGAACAGAAAATAACATCTTTTAAAATAGCACAAAGCAAATGTTCTTTGCATACACTGAACGTAGATATGGGTTATGATAAGAGTGATATGAGCCCCCAATAAATTGTTTTTTTAAATAGTACAAAGAATGGCATTTTATGGAGGTTTAAAAGAAATCAAAGTTTAATAGTCTATAATATTCCTATAGATGGAAACAAAAACTCTGTTTTTGATTCACTAAAGCAATCAAATATTGCCCGGAAGGTAAGACACAAAATCTTAAATGTGAAACTGGATAAAAGATGAATCATGCTTTTGAGACAAGTTCCTTAAAGAGAGAACTTAAAGAGGATTAGGAACTAAAGAGACAAGAGGAGCACACATTTGCATTAAATTCCTTCTTTATGACAAGATGGTTGAGTTGTGAATCAATTGACCACTGTGCATTAGGTTGTTATGTTCATGGTAAGAAGAGAAAGTTCATTAAAACATGATAAAGAGCAAATGCTGTAATAGCTAGACATTGCTGTTGGGGGCTGTGGAGGACACTCCCCCACATACCAGCCCTGTGTACAACAGCAATGAAGTCCTCCCATCCCTGCCCCATTCTCGCCAATGGTTATGTTCGAACCCCTTGTTGCAGCCTCTTTGTCCTTTCATCTCCTCAACGGTCTTCCTTGTTTTGCTGCCCTCCTGCTTTTCCAAGAGCTAGATGCGTGATGTCCAGATCGAATCAGTCATCAGAGTCACTTGGGTGATTATTTTCAATCACAGAGACCCTCTCCTAGCTGACAAAGTTACAAGTCTTTAGACTTCTGAGTCAGCAATTAGATTTTTACAACTCATTTCGATCATTTAGTTTTTTCCCTCCAAGAGTGTGTTAGTCTGGGTAGACTACAGAAACAAATCCATAGCCACACATACGGATATAAGGGAAAAGTTTATATATGAGAGGAATGGAATATTAAGAAAGCACCCCAACGCAGTCCAGTCCAAAGTCATAAGTCCGATATTAGCCCATATACCCAATATCAGTCTATAAAGTCTCCTTCCAACTCACAAAGTCACAGGTCAGTGGAGGCAGAGTCCCGGCACTGGCAGGGGTCTCCCCATGGCTCCTCATTTCCAGGGCTCAGGGTCCATCAGCAGTATTCATTGGTGATAGAAACATCTCATTGCTGGCTGGCGTCTCTCTGTGGTTTTTCCCACTTCAGAGGTCTGGTTCCATCAGGGTATGGCTTCTCCTGATGGCTTCTCCTCTGACTCTTCTGGTTCCTCAGATGCTGCCATCTTGTCTTGTCAGTGGAGAGACTCCCAACAACTGGGGAGATGGCTTCTCATCTCCATGAGGGCAATATCACGAGACTTCCCAGAATTCTCAGGAGAAAGCCATCCCTACACAGAGGCCTCATCGGCTATCTCCAGATTGACAGGCTAGACTTCACCCCTACACCTTCCATCATGAAATTGACATCAAGTTCATGACCGCCACAAAGAGTATTACTGGTATATAATTCACATAGCCTAAAAACTCTCATCAAAAAAATGTATGCAATTATCAACACAGTCAGTTTTAGAACTTTTTCTTCATTCTTGTACTCTTTGTTATTTTCTCCTCATTTTCCTCAGCCTCTCTTGCCATACCCCCCCCCCTCCACCGAGGACCATTAATCCAGTTACTATATCTATAGATTAACCAATCCTAGATTCATGTGCAGAAAAACATGACAAACAAAGAAGCAAACAAAACTAACAAAAAGAACAAAGTAAACCAGATAAAAACCTCAATCAAAAGAAAGAAAATATTAAAAAACTAGAAAAAATCTAAACGGGTCATATTAAATGAATCCATAGCAATAGATAATCCATATTAAATGAATAAGATGATAGCATGTTAAATTTTAATCTAACTGCATCTGCAAAAAAAATCCACTTTCTAAATGCATTCTGCATGTTAGCAAAGTTATTCCTATCTCTGGTCTGTGGTCCGAGGGGATTCCCCAGGGATTTAATCCATGTATATTTCCTTTAGTTTTTTTTTTAATGAAATCACTTTAAATTTAAGAGATTAAATTATATAACTTTTTTTAAAGTTGGACGCCAAGTGCTATTAACAGCTGGCCTGACTATATGAATGTACAAACACACAACTTTTAACCTACCTACAAGCCCTCTGTTCACAAGGTAACCTCTGATTTCATTCCCTCCTTTAGATTTGGATTATATCATTTATAATTCTTAGATCACACAGGCTGGTGTGTTTCTTTCATGTGGACTTAGTTGACACCTCATCTTGACGGCTGCTTGTTTAAAAACAAGCCTTTAAGACCCCAGATGCTATTCTTTCTGAACCCAGGCGTCATCTAGTTTCTTCCCCAGTGAGATCAGTGAGCTTTTCATGTGGTGGAACATGAAGCAGGGTCATGTTCTTAGATAGGGGCTAGAAGGAAGTTCAAGGCCAAATCCATTGATATGCCTAGAGTTTACATAAGTCTCCGATTTACCTTAGAGATAGCAATGCCATTGGAGAGACCATTATCAATCCTTCCACTGCTATCAAATGAATGTTGACTCACAGCCACCCTCTAATCCAGGCTAGGACCGCCCCGGTGTGTCCATAAACACACAAATCCACACGGATGTAAAAAGCTTCCTCCTCCTGCTGACGAGCGAGCTGATGGTTTAAACTTCTGACCTTGGAGCTAGCAGACCCTTCTGTAACCCCTCTATACTGATAACGTCACGAGTTTAGTCAATAGTAGATAGTTTAAAACACTGTTGAGAAAAGGAAATTATACAAATATTAGCCAGCTATGAACTACAGTACATGAATTGTTCACTTGTACATATTAAGCTCTTCAGTGACTACACTCTATTTACACAAATAGGGATTGGTCTTAGGAAAATCTTCCAAATTCATTCAAGATAGCAGCACCACACCTATCAGATTACTACATACATTAATGGAGCATTGAAATAGGGAGGTATCAAAATCGTATGTGTATGGTAGTTCAGGGTCACCATTCTTTGGGAACTCTCAAGGCAAGGTACCCTCCCCAAAGCCTGAAGGCTGCCAGTTCTATGCCCTTAGGTCAATCGTCATCTGCTTCTCACACTAGGTCAGTGGTTCTCAGCCTCCCTCCTGCCACCACTCTTAATACAGTTTCACATGCTGTGGTGCCCCCCCCACCATAAAATTATTTTCATTGCTATTTCATAACTGTAATTTTGCTACTGTTATAAATCATAATGTAAATATCTGATATGCAGGATATGTTTTCATGGTTACACATTGAACATAATTCAAGCATAGTGATTAAGCACAAAACAATATGCAATTATATGCTATGAAATATTTATGTGTTTTCCAATGATCTCAGATGACTCCTACGGAAGGGTCATTCGACTCAAAAGGGTGGTGACCCACAGGTTGAGCACCGCTGCACTGGGGAGTCAAAGAGCTAAAGGTGAGTTCGAGGTACCGCCCAGCTTAATTAGTGAGGTTTCCTCATCGAGTCCTTCTGGTGTGACATATGAAGGATATGGTCCATCTCGAAGAACAGTCTAAAGTCCCAGTAATGTCAAGCACAGACTGGCTCACCAGGGCTCTGGAGAATCTAGGTTGAAGGTGTCCCATTAAGAATCTAGTATCGGGTCATGCGCCCCTTGGGTTCCACAAGAGTATCGTTATGCGAGGTTTTTCCCCCATGGAGAGGGCGCTCCTCCCAGTTTTCCAACCACCAGAGATATAATCATCGTCTCTGAGACAACATAACCTCTCCCCTAATCTTGACTTGAATCCAGTCAGGTTTCCTTTCCACACAGTGGCTTGGGCTGGCTGTAGCACATTTCTGCCTGGCAGCAGCTACAGAAACTCCTTCTCCCAGTATCTTGAAATACTGACCCAGCTGAGGTGAGGGCTCCTCTGTCAAAAGGGTTTCTAAGATAAACATTTAGAGGGGGGAATAGTTGCTCCCGGAAGTAGGCGAGCTCCCTGCCACATTGCTTGGGGGACTAAATTAGGAGAACACTTAAGTCACCCTGGCAGCAGTGGCCTACCTTCATCTTGGTGCTCATATGACAGGAGTGAGCTCATACAACAGGTGTCCTGTCATGATTGGCTGCCTTCACTCAGCATGATGGTTCCCTGGTTCCTCTATATCATGAGCTGTTCCATGGTTTCACTGCTGTTATTTTTTTAAGAGGTTCTTAGTATTCCATTACACAAAGGATGGATGGATGTACCAAGTTTCTTTATCCATCGTTCTACTGATGGGCATTGCACTGTTTCCAGCTTCTTACTTTTGTGAACTGTGCTATAATGGACATGGGAGAGCATAGGTCAGTGTGTGTTTTGGCCCTTACTTCTTTGAGGTGTGTACCCACCAGAGGTACTGCTGGATCTCATAGCATTTCTATTTCCAGTTGATGTAGGTATCAAACCCTTTTCCACACGGCTTATACAGATCACTGACCTTCGAAAAGCTTATTACACTTCATTTCATCCTCCTTTCTTTTATTTATTTGATCTACCCACATACTAGAGGCCAATTTTTGTTTGTTTTGCTTTTGTCTTCATATTCTTATGCATGCTCTCACTTTGTTGTTCAAAAAATACACCTTATATTTTCTCTGTGCTCCAAGACTCTCTGTGGAGGAAAGTCTGTAACCACACACTCAAAAGAATCAACTGCTTGTTTCAAGATGGGCAGTACATCTCCTCATGAAGAGGGAAAAAATTTAAATCAAGTTAACCATATTTAGATCCTATTTAAAATGCACAGACATCTACAACATTGCACAAGGCCTAAAACATTCAACAAAGGTTGTTGATTAGTTTTATTCTCTAAATAGGACAAAGGAGGCTACTTAAGAGGCCCCTTCCTAAAACATTTGCCCCTTTTTCTAGGTTCAGTGATTTCAGAATCCACAACATCCTTCATCAGCAAAAGGTGTGTTAGTGTATTCTGTACTGAGGTGCTGCTATTTGTGCCTAAAGTAAAAAGATCTTTGCATTTTCTACATTAACCTGAATTTTTATATTCTACATTCTTTACTTAACTTGAAGATATTTTCATTGTTAGCCTACAGAATTGACCTAACGCATTTGGAATAGAAAGCCACTGGCTTCCAATCTCCTATTTTTATAAATTTCATCTTGAACACCTACAATGTGAGATATCTACAGGAGAGGTAAGTGGTTACATAAAAGACAAGATTTATTTCTTGAAAAATAAGATATTTTTAAGCTCTGCATGAAAAATTTGGGGCTCCTGAAATAAGTCAAAGAGCCCTGGCAGCATAGTATATATGGGTTGCTAGTCAAAAATATTTTAATATTTTAAGTTTAATACATTTAAATGATCAACACCAATGTAGATGAAAAGGAACTTCAGTAATGCCTCCTGGATTTAACCAAGTACATGACCCTAAATTCTTATAGGGCACTAAAGAGTCACACTTCTAGTTTCTGATTAAGAATTAAATCCATATGCTGAAATGTAGCTGGACAGAGGGAGAGTAACAGACAAGCCATAGAAAACTTCCTCAAAAGAAAAAACAGAGCAGGAAGAGAAATAAATTGGAGCTTCTAGTTGACTAAACTATGAAAACAAATTTGTTACTGCAGCACTAGAAAGCTATGATACTCTGTCACTGCTAAAGCAGAGGTAAAATGAAAACTGATTCTTTGAGTATATCAAGTCACTCAGCTACAATGTGCTATTAGAAGCAGGCATTATTAGCCCAACTATTCCCTTTATTCATCCATAGATGAGAATGTTGAGCCATTTTTAATGCACAAATACATATAATTTTCATAACCTTTCACTGCCTTCAGTCAGTAAATGAAATTGCTTATGCAAGATACTGCCTACTCTCTCATTTACACTGTTCATTCTTTCTCCTATGACAAAGCATATTTAAATGAAAAGAAAGATGGAAAAGATCAAAATTAAAGGTGAAAAAGGAATTATCAACCTGGTATTCTAATTTAAAATACTGTATGCTGAGTTTGTGAACCAGATATAAGTGTGACTATTGACCGCTAAGCCTGATCGTCTTCATCAATTACAGCAAAAGTTCTCTTATCCAATGACAATGTAATTAATTCATCTTGCTAACCAACACTTTCTATTTCCTATTTGTTATTTAAAAGCTGTTATCTACAGATCACTGAGTACAATCAAGTCCTGAGCTAGTCTTCTGTGGACTTTACTAAGAGATCACTATTTAAAATTAGAAATCATCTTATGTTTGCTATATTTTCATTTAGATTACATTATCCAAAAAATAGTATATAAATAAATGAAAGATGAGCATAAAAATTAATGGCAGATCTAAAATGATCCTACCCTGAGACTGATTGTATTCCATTTTCAAGTACTCAAAACTAGATATCAGATAATGAATTGTGTGCCTTATTTATTCAAAAATAGAAGACAGAAATATAATAATTGAATATATGCTCATATAAAATGTTTATCAAAATAAAGCCAAGTCAATGTGCCTAAATACATTTTTCTGTCTTCATTCTTCCAAATGTGGAGATTATGCTGAAGTAACAATAGAGCCTGTGACACACAACGCAACAGTTTTTCACAAACAATACACCCATTATACTACACCTGGAAGAAGGAGATTTTCCACATTTTTTAATATCTCTAATGAATAAATGACCAATTTCATTATAGAAAAGGACTCCCATTAAAATTTATTTACTTCAATTTACCTTTTCATCTCAGTGGCATACTAATTATCCCATATGTTCTCCACCCATGTGAGTCTCTGTTAATGCTCTCCTATTCCCTGAGTGGAGGGATTGCTTGAGAATTGCAAGTTTGAAAGATTCTATAAGGAAAATATTGACTGGTTCACGAAGCATCAAGACAAGATGGAAATAATACACAGTCACTGTACCAAAAAGAACTGGTTGACACTCCCCCATGTCAGGAGGCAGCATCTGAAAAAGAACCACTGGTGCTGAAGGAAGGAGTTCAGGCTGCGCTAAATGCCTTTCCCCCAAGCAAAGCTCCAGGCCTTGATGGGATACACATGAAACTGCTTCAGAATGCTAAAGAAGCACTGGAAGAACTCACTCATGTATGCAGGGAAATTAGAAGCGACAGTTACTTATCCAAGAAGGTAGAAGAGATCCATACCTGTGCCCTTCCAAAGAAAGGTGAGCTAACAGAATTATCAAACTGTGGAACAATATAATTGATATATCACAAAAGTAAAATTTTACTTAAGATCTCTCAACAAGAGTAACAGTAGCACATTGACAGGGAACTACCACAATTTCAGGCTGAATTCAGAAGAGGACCTAAACCAAATGATATCATGGCAAATTAAAAGCAGGGAAGACCAGAAAGATTTTAACCTGTTTCATTAATTATGCAAAGGCATCCAGATGTGTGGACCATAATCAATTGTGAATCATAATTTCAGAGTACTTCATTGTGTTCATGAGAAACTTGTACATGGATCAAGAGGCAGTCATGCAAACAGAACAAAGGCATAATGCATGGTTTAAAATCATTAAGTGTGTACATCACAGTTGTATCCCTTCTTCATATTTCTTCAATCTATATGCGCAGAAAATTATCAGAGGGACTGGCTTATATGAAGAAGAATCGAGGCATCAGGATTGAAGAAAAGCTTATTAGCAATCTTCAGATAAGAACCTTGTTTGCTCAAAGAGGAGGAATCTAAGTACTTGTTGATGAGGCTCAAGGATTGAAGCCTTTAATATGGATTGCAGCTCGATGTGAAGACCAATGTAACTGGACCAATGGGGAACCTCATGGCACGTGGGGAAAAGATTGAAGTTGTCCATGATGTTGTCTGACTTAGATCTGCAATCAATGCTTATGGAAGCAGCAGACAAACGATGAAAAGACGAGGTAGATTAGAATGTCAATCTGCTGCACAAGACCTCTTTAGAGCTTTGAGGATCAAGGATATTTCTCTGGCAAGTAAGGTGCTCTGACTCAAGTCATGGTGTTCTTCATCTCACCTTATACTTAGGCATCTTAGACATTGAATAGAGAAGACCATAGAAAAATCTATGCCTTTGAATTGTGGTGCTGGAGAAGAATAGTGGAAGCACCAGGGACTGCTACAAGAACAAACCGATCCGTACTGGAAAAATAAGCCCAGAGTGCTCCTTAGAGGTGAGGATGGTGCCTTCCTCTGACATAATTTGGGCCTGTGGTCAGAAGAGAAGAATCGCTGGAGAAGGACTTCCTACTTGGAGACGTGGATGTGACAAACAGCAATGATTTCACAGAGTGGCTGCATCGATGACCTCGGCCACAGGAACAATTGTGCAGTTGGTGCAGGGTTGTGCAGAGTGGTACTCTGTTCTGCACAGGGTCGCTATAGGTCGGAGATGTCCGTGTGGCCCCTGACAGCAGCATCTTTTTCATACCAGGAGGAAATCTTTCTCGGCAATATCCATTCTGGCAGTTGAAGCTGTTTGACGCCATAAAGTTGACTGGCTCAGAGATCTTCTAAATAACAGAACAAGACATTGCCGGGCCTGAGTGATCCTCCTAACTGTTGTATTTGAGCCCATTGCTGCAGCCTCTGTGTTAAACCATCTCGTTTAAGGTCTTTCTCCTTGTCGCCGTCCCTCTACTCTAGCCCAAAGGACTTCATTGAACAGAGACTGGCATTTCCTGATAACCTGCCCGATGTATGAGAGAGGATGTTTCACCATCCTCTCTCAGAATGTAAGACGCATTCTGGTTATACATCATCCAAGATAGATTTGCTTATTCTTCTAGCAATCCACGGAACTTCCAGTATTCTTTGTTTATACCATCATGCAAATGACACAATTTTCCTGAGGTTCTCTTTATTCAGTATCTGACTTACACATTCATATAAGACCAAATCTTAGGTCAAGTAAGTTTTAGTTCTCGAAGTGACATCTCTGCTCTTTAACATTTTTGAGAAAGGCTTTTGTAGCAGATTTGGCCTGAGCAGCATATTACTTGCTCTCTCTACTGTTGCTCCTTGAGTGTTGACTGTGGATCCAAGTGAAAAAAAATTCTTTAACAACTCCAGTCTTTTCTGTTGATCATGATGTTTTCAGTAAGTCAAACTTTCTACTTTCTATCCATAGAGTTACTGTCTCTTAAAATCCATGATAGCGTCTGTTATAACTCTTAGGTCTTTAATTATGGTAAATATGCATTCATATGCACATTTTCCATTTCAATATTGTACATGTAATATATGGTGGCATTTATTAAATCTATCATATGCAACTCTCACTCCTGTCAGTTTCTGATTTTTTCATCACTCCTTTCAGAACTCAGTGGCCTCTATGGGATAATTCTCCTTTAGTCCTCTGCTTCCTATCTCTGGCAATAATGAACTTTGCTCCACAGGTAGTTTCCTATTCCCACTATTTCATAAAAATGAGCTCAAACAATATTCATCCTCTGTAATTCACTCAGCATAATTTTTTAAAGTCCATCTGAGTTCTAGCAAAAAGTAGCCCTTCATTTCTCTTTATGGATGAATAGTATTTTTATTATGCATATGTACCATTTTCCATTTGTTTGTTCCTTTGTTGATGGGCATTTCAGGTGTTTCCATCTTTTGGGTTATTGTGAATAATCATACAATAAGTATTTTTGTGTATACAAGTGCCTGTTTGTGTTACTGCTTTCAGTGATGTTGGCTATATACTTAGGAGTGGAATTAGTGGATCATAAGGTAATTTATAGGACTCCTGGAAGTGTCATGGTTACCCTTTGGGCTGCTAACTGGAAGTTCAGCAGTTTCAAATCACAGTCACTCTAAGGAAGAAAGACAGGATTTCTACTTCCATAGCAAGTTAGAGTCTTGGACATATAAGGAGAAGTTAGACCCTGTCCTAAAAGGTCATTAAGAGTCAGCATGGATTTGATGGCAAGGAGTTTGTTTTGGAGGTCTTTTTATGGAAATTTGTGATTAATTTCTGTGGACCTGGAAAAATGTATTGCTTTGTGGCTATGCCATTCCACAAAACCATCAACAATAGATGAAGGTTCTAACAATTTCTTGATCCGAATTCAAGGGAATAGAAAGTCATTTTTTGAGTAAGAGACTTTTGAAAGATAACACATTGAAAGACAAGAAACCTTTAAAAACTGAACATTGTATGAATCATGAAGAAGAAAATTAGGGAATATAAATAATTGTATATAATGAAAATTCCATATTCAGAATTATCAGAGGCTGAGCACTCTTAGAGAAGTAAAAAACAGTGAAACTTATAGATGACAGATGAGTTTAGATGTATAGATGATAGATAGGTAGCTAGATGATAGATAGATGTTTATATCTGAAAAACAGCTCAAGAAGTTCTATAGGATAGCAATTCCATGAGTCAGACATCAGGCTGAAGGTTTGTTCTGACTCATGCAGTTTCAAGGGCTAATGAACGTAAGATTTGTAAGTCATACTAGTTTGTTTCCTCATGGGCTTTTAAGATTGACAAATTCCAAAATCAGCAGACAATATTGCAGGATACTGGTTCAAGTTCAAAGAACTTCCTGTCAGATCATTTGCACATATATAATATTTGCATATATACACACACACACACACACACACACACACACACACAGTACTTATTTATGATCCAAGCCAGTACATGCCCTGAGGAAAATCTTTTTCAATTCAGAGACTGCTCATTTGAAAATTTGTAATCTCATCATAATTATTACATTATGCTAAAAGCCATATCATAGAGAATGGCTACATCATTACATGACTGCTAGACTACATCATACCTGCCAAACAACTGAAAATCATGCTCCAGCCCAGTTGACATCCGAGAAATAAATAATTACATAGAGAAACTCAACTGTCTTTTGCTATTCAAGCCTTGAAAAAAGCCTGGTCAGTTTGTTCACATGCTAATGATTATATAGCTGAGTTCACACAGCAGAATTTCGAAAAAGCATCATCAGCCATGTAGAATCTGAGACTGGATTGTCAAAGAGATTACAATTAAACAAGCAGAAAGGAAAGGAGAGGATAACCCTTACTGGAAAGACACTATGACCATAAAATAAAGATGATAAGCCTCAAACTTGCAACCTGATTTAATTAGATGAGATGAAGGGCATTATAAAGTTATCAGGAAAAGTTATCAATATTTCAATATCAAGCTACTTCATTTAGCAAATGTTAAACATTTGTATTGTATTCCTGCTAGCAGACAATGATAGAGATGGTATATCTTATGTTTTCCCAATTTTGTTTTCTTGGGTGAAATCAATATGAAATTAATTGGAATAATCTGAAATATTATCATTTTTGCCCCCCAAAATTGTATGAGGCCCTAAAATCATATTCGGTAATGATCATCCAAATTAAATAGAAATATAATTTACATGCATATTAAACAGATCATCCACTTTGTTTTCTTTTTTTGGGGGGGGAGGGGGCATCACTGCTCTCCAGTGATGGGAGTAGGAGGCCCAGCCCCACTGCTGGAATTGAACCTCCGTCCCAGTGGGCCGCAGTCCTGCGCACAACCACTATGCCACTGGGGCTCAGCCCTTTATTTTTGCTTTCTTTTTATTTATTTTTTTTCACTTTCTATGGCTTAAAAAATTCCATCTTAATCTAAATTGAATGGCAATAAAATAATAATACAAAATATTTGTGAGTGCTAATAGTGGCTCATAATTTAATTTAATTTATTAGCAATGTTTTTCTTGATGTGGTATAAGCCTGAAATATTTGCATAAGAGTTTCATTTCAAAAATTATTTTCCATTATGCATAATTAGAATTTGAACTGATAAAGTCTTTGAAAACACACTTAAGGCTTTGTCACTTACAAGTCATATGTCACTATGATTTAATGATTCAGCATTTTTCTCTCTCTCTGGAGGACTCTATTTCTTATAGATAACTGTCATATTACCATATAAAACATGGGATATTCTTAGAAATATAGAAGTCAGATTTGGTGAGAATAATTTTTTGAGACATTGGTCAAGTTCCTTAAAATTCTCCCTTATGTTTCTCATCTACAAAAAAGGAGAGGGGAGGGAATAATAGTTATTTATTGTTCTTTAAATAATATATTTGTAGCTAAATTAAAAATCCTCTAAATGTATTATTATTCATCTCTATCAATTAGAATCAATTGGTACTATATAAAATCTAACCAGTGTCCAGGCATTGAATAGAACTTCAGAGTGATGAAATCTTCAAGAATGGGCCTCCAGCACTAGTTTACTCAAGATTATAAGAAATATGTAATGTAACTAATAGACATTCACAAAATATATCTTGTTCACACAATTGTTTTTGAAGTAATTGCATGTTTTAAATATAAAAATCAAACCTAAATTTACTCTATGGTTTTAAATAATTCAGTTATCCTACTATATGAAACTATAACCCTAGGATAATTTAGATAAAATAGTATAACTTTACCCTCCAAAAAAAGTTATGTCTTTATTGCTAATGGTAAATGAAAATTTCAACTGAGGAACTATAACAGCAAAACATGAAATTTTCTTTACATTATTTGGTTCAGTAATTATATTAAGATGAATTAATGTTCAGTAATAGTATTAAGATGCCAATTTTACCCCATGTTATCAATGTCTACACTGACATTCCTTTTAAAATTCACCAGCCATGCTGAGCTCTGATGGCACAGTGGTTGTGTGCGGGGCTGCAGTCCACATGGTTGACAGTTCAAATCCAGCAGCAGCTCTCCAGGAGCAAGACTGGGCTTCCTACTCCCACCAGGGAAGTGATGTGGGAAAAAAATTCACCAGCCTTTAAAATATTACAGAACAGATTATCAGTTTTACATTCAAAAATGCATATACATTTTATATCAACTCATTGATTGCTGTTCTTTCAATGCACGATCACCTGTTGTGTTTCCTGTTTCCTTTCCTCTCTCTTTCCTGACCTTCTGAATTTTGCTCTTGGGAAAATATTTCCCTTTTACTCTTCAATAGTTAATTGTTCTACCACAAGGATAAGTTCTGTTCCAGACCTAATGGATAAGGATCATGGTTTCTAGTTTCCCTCCAGTTTCTATCTGACCCATAAGCCAGTTTCATTTTGCATGAATCCAACAGCCTTTTTTTCAGAATTAGAAAAGATGGTCCTTAAATTGGTACAGAATTGTAAAAGACCCAAAATAAGATTGGAGACAAAAAGAAAAAAGAAAAAAGTCATCAGTATATATAGACTAACTGAATAGACTTGAGAATTCAGAAATAAACACATTTTTGGCCAACTGATTTTCATAAAGTATCACTTTTTCCAGTGGTAAAATAATAGTCTATTCAATGAATGGTATGAAGACAACTGGATTCCAAATATAAAAATAATAATTCTAAAATTAGACCATGAATAAACTAGATAAGAAGGATGGGAGTTGTTGGATTATGGTGCTTGTAAAAAATATTAAACAGACTATAGTCTGCATCAGACTGTGTGGATCATAAATTATGGACAGCCTTGAGAAGAATCTGAATTCTAGAACACTTCTTTTTGTTCATGCAAAACTTGTCCATGGATGAACAGGCAGTTGAGTGAGTACAATAAGGGAATACTACATGGATTAAAATCAGGAAAGGAGTTCTCAGGATTATATCCTATCACCATATCTATTCAATCTGTTTGCTGAGCAAATCTTTGGAGAAGCTGGCTCATATGAAGAAGAATGTGACATCAAGATGGAGGGAAACTTTGATATGCAGATGACACAACCTTGTTTGCTAAAAGCAAGAAGAATGTGAAATACTTGCTGATGAAGAACAAGGATTGTTGCCTTCAGGATGGATTATGATTCAATGTGAGTAAGACCAAAAGCCTCATAACTGGGCTCATGGGTAACGTCATAGTAAATGGAGAACAGTTGCCAAGGATTTTGTCATGCTTGGATCCACTGACTTTCTAGCCCCCAAGCAGTTCTAGTCTCAGAGACCCACAGGAAATGTCAGTGAGTTTGAATTTGGAGTTTGGGATCCACAATCAATGTTCATGGAAGCAGCATTCAGGAGATCAAAAGAAGCGTTAAATTGGATAAATCTGCTGCAGGAGAATTCAAAGTATTAAAAAGCAAAGATGCTACTTTGATGACCAAGGTGCATCAGACCCAACCCTCATATGGATATCCAAGTTGGACACTGAATAAGGAAGACAGAAGAATTGAAGCATTTGATTGTGGTGCTGGTGAAGAAATACCATGAACTACTAAAAGGCATAGTGATCTCTTTTGGAAGAAGTACTGCTAGAATTCTCCTGGGAAGGATGGCAAGACTTATCATACATACTTTGGACATACTGTCAGAAGAGGACAGTCTCTAAAGAAGGACATCATGATTGGTAAAGTGGAGAGGCATGGAAAAGAGGGAGGCACTCAAGGCGCTGGGTTGACCCAGTGGCTGCTACAATGGAGTTGGGCAGAAGACTGGTAGTACAGATGGTGCAGGAGGTGTTTCATTCTGGTGTGCCTTGGATTGTCATGGGTCAGAGTCAACTCAAGGGCACTTACCATAATTCATCATCAAGGAAATACAGATTAAAACTACAATAAACTACCACTTCACACCCACTACTATTATTAAAATACAGAACACAAGAAGTGTTGGTACGGCTGTGGCAAAATCTGAACACTCACCCATTTCTGCTAGAAATGTAAAATGGTGCAGTGATCAGAGAAAACAGTTCAGCGGTTTCTAAGTAAATCAAAAGAGACAGTAACTGGGCCATGTTACGTTGAGCATGTGACAGGCAGGTTGGGGAAAAAGAGGAGAGAAGAGCCGTGAGCACAATATTGAAGAAAATGTTCTATCAGTGATTGTGGTGTTTGCACTCTTCTTGATGTGACTAAACTATTGAACTTATGATATCTGAATTGTATGCCAATAATAAAACTCATATTGTTATTGGGGGAATTAAACAAAATTAACTTACAATCATCAAGTTCACTCTAAGTATTTACTCAGAAGACATTAAAGCAAGGGCTCAGATATATACTTGTACACCAATGTGCACGTTTTTAACAAGTTACCCAATGTAAATGCATAGCTGTGATAAGTCTCAATGGGAGAACTGGTGAGAAAGGTAGAAACCACACAGATACTAATCAACAGTTGAAAGCAGAATGGAATTGGGGTAAATACATAAACTGAAGTATTATTCCGCTCAAAAGAACAAAAAGAAAAAAATGAAGTTCTGATACCTATCACCACACAGATAAATCATAAAAATCATTATGCTAAGTGAAAAAAAGCAGACACAAAAGGCCAAGTATTACACGATACTATTTATGGATTATGTAGGATAAGGAAATCCATCTCAGTGAAACCAAGCAGAACCCCAAAAGATCCACGATGTCAAGAAATGCTAACCAGATAGCGTACATCAATCATCGTGCGTCCATCGGAAGATGCTCTGGTGGACAAGTAGCCTGAGCAACAAGCTCCTGCCTACAAGCTTCATCCAATCAACCCTTCTGAGATCAAGTGGACTGTCAACTTCCCTAGACGCTAACAGCCTCAGAAGCCCTATATCAAGCCACTGTGAATCAGAATAAACTGATGGCAGTGGGTTACATTTTGTCAATTTAAATTTAATGAATTGTGCTTTATGTGAATTATGGCTGGCTATAGGAGTTTTCTCTCATGCGCTCAAGATGTCTCTAGTCATTGTGTCTCCACATTACAACGTCAAAAGGCAAAGAAGAAAACGACAGGACATTATTGCTGCGCTAAATTAAAAAATAGGCAAGCAAACAAAATTTATATGAAGAAAATAAATTTCAATAGTGAAGAAAAGGAAAGGAAGAAAGACCCTCTCTTGCCTAATTGGCAAAAATTTCATGGCATACCAAATTAGCATGGAGAACAGAAATATATATTGGCTTGAAATACATGTTTCCCCTCTCTAAAATGTATAGATCTCACAAAAGCAGAGTTCCATGGACAAGTTGAGGGGAAAGGGACTATAAAGTAGCTGCCATTGGATAGTTTCTGAATGATGGTGACTTCATTTATGTATAGTTGGTAGAGATTGCACAGAGCTTTGTTGTTGTTTTTTTAAGGAGATCACACAGAATTTTTAAAAAAATAATGCCTCTGAGTAAACCCCAACCTCCAGCCTTTTGATTTATAACCAGTTGTGTTTATACTCTCACCGCCTATGGACTCCAGTTACAAGAAAGAAGAGTGGGTGGTTGTATGAAAAGAAATCTACATTCTCAGGAGTTGGCATAACCAACCTGAGGCTCTCTCATTAGGCTTACTGCACCAGTTCCTTGGTGGGGCAAAAAGAATTCCTCACACCTAACACAAATTACATCCCTCTATGAAATTGGGTGAAACAGCTTTTGAAAATGAGTATCTTATTCAAAATTGTTGTTAGGAAGATAAAATTAATGTTCAGTAGTTTTCACACTCCAAAGATGAGTCAGTGCTTATACTGTTTTTAATACCCTACAGCTGTCTGATATTAATATAAATTCTGTGGCATGTTTAAATATAAGTATGTATTCATCTGAAGTAGGAGGAAATGGAACCACTGAAGGTTCGCTTTTGAAATTTTATTCTGCACACTGAACATCTTTCTCATATCAGAGGTCACAGCCAGGACATTTAAAAGCGGGTCAAGAAATCTATTGAGTGCCTTTTGGAAAAATCCATGCCAACCATACTTGGTGTCTTCTGAGAAACTTGAGGAAAGACAACTGAACTTGCTACACAGATTTTTAAAAAGCAACTAGATTACAAAAGTAGGAAGTCTGAGAATTCCTTACCATGAGGATGCAGGAGACACTTCGTACATCCGTGGCTGTTCTCAGGTTTCTGCAAGATCCTCTTGGTCGTTGTTGTCAGTTGTCGATATTCCAGGGTTAGTGCACCATGCTTATCTTCAGCTTGCCTTTAATCATCAAAAACTTATCTCTATATCTATCTTGAAAGTGAGTCAGAGGCAACATTCCAGAGTTTCTTTTGTCTGAATGAGAAAAAAGCAAGAAATAAACATGTGCTGTGACTGGTTATGGCATGACAGGGATTTCCATTTCAGATTTGCTTCTATTGTTTTCCCTTTTGTTTAAGAAGTACTGTAAAAGAATCATACATACTATTTGCAAATAATAAAAGATATGTATTATGCCTAGATCCATTGACTTAATATGTCCATCAGAGATATAAATACTTCAATTTCCTTTTAAAAACACCATCCAACACTGTAAAGTCATAATAAAGACAGGCATCCGCTGCACTTGGCTGATGAGAGCTGGAAACCATCTGCTATCCCAGCCCTCCCATGTTGCTTTCCTCAAGACACGCTCTAGTTTCTTGGTCAGAAGAGACAAATATTTCCTACCTTCCAACAACCCTTCTGCACAGTCCACCAACTCCAAATGCCTTCTGTTGAGTGCAGACATTTGACTTCCCCAGTGAGATGGAAAGGGAGTAAACATCACAATTCTCCACTGTGCCTAATGGGAATGTGCACATCAGCTTTAATAATAGACTTCCGGACGCCCACCCCCCATGCTGCACCCGTACAGACTCCATCTTGAGTCTACAGCTTCAGAAAATAAATCTATTTTTTCACCCCCTCATTCCTAGTCCCCTTTAAATAACCTTTCCTCCTTAAATGTCTGTGTATCCTGAAATCGGTCCTTGATTTTCATTCATTGTTAAAGTAAGTATTACTCAGAAAATGCACAAAAACTTACAACTAAATTATGGGCATTTTGAAATTTATTATTTATGAACTAAATATCACTTTGTCATGATATGGGAAAAAAAGAGCCAGTAACTTGTTTTGAAATTCACTACTTAATTGGCTAAGTTCTAAATTCATTCTCCAGGAATCTCTCCCTGTCCATGTAGATCACAGTGTATTATAAATGACCATCAGTAGAAATTTCAGAGTACTAATATTCAAGGTCACACTGCTCCGGTCATTATGAAAGTGATAAATAATAAAATAAAGTCACACAGCTCTTCCTCTCTCTTCTTGGAAATTATAAAGAATTTAACATGTTAGCTGCATCTTCAGCATTAAATTAACCCTAAAAATAAAGGTGATGCAATAAATTAGTCCACTATGATAATAATGTTCTCACTGCCAATAAAATTACAATATTTAGTATTTCTATTTCCAGTGGTTTAAGAAAATGTCATGTCACTTTCCACAATGGGTTTGCATGTTTACAAGTCCACCAACAATGTATTAGAGTTCCAGCCTCTCCACAATCTCACCATTTCTTGTGTTTATTGTTGTTGTTGTTGTTGTTTTAATAGGGTTATGTTCCCCGTTTTCCTTTTCCTCTATTTTATTCCTCTAGTCTTTTAAATGCTGCATTATTCTGTTAACTCCTGGTTTATCTTCATGCATTCCTATTGGTATAAGGATTTTAGTCTTTAAATTTCTTCCATTGTTGCGCTGAGTGATCTCCCCATATCTAAGCACTGATTCTGGATTCTATTTGTAGTTGCTCCAGGGTCTCTTTTCAAGAGTACTCAATTGAGTCTGGGTGATTTTCGGTGGTTTGACTTGTTTTTTCTTGATTTGGGGGTTTACTGCAATTGGCTGTTGTTTACAGAGCATCATGGAGCAGCTACTAGTGGTATCTGTGCTTCAGGCTTTTATGGAGTACTTGGCTTTTTTGAGTTTTGAAGAAGTTTAATGGAATATGAAAGAAAAGGTAGAGCCGTGGGTAAGTGAGGAAAGTGGCGAGGAAGAAGTGAGGGAAAACTAAAAGGAATATTAGAAATGATAAGGGACCATCTGGCTAAAGAGTGTAAAAATAATGGACAAGGATGTTTGCAGTGGTGTGACAAGACTTAATATGCAATGTGGCAGTATGTTTCACAATAAACAAAGAGTGCATTTCACAGGATAAGGAGAGAGGACGCAGAATGAGAGAGCGGGTGGGTGGGAGAAAAATGTAAGCGCACAATCAAACCTGGAGAAGAGGATTATGTGTCCATATATTTAGAAGTGGAATTGAAGCAGGAGAGTGAAGGAAAGAAAAGAAAACGGGAAGACTGAGAAGCGACTGAGAAAGGTGAGAGAAAAAAGGAAACAATAGAGACACAATAGGGGCTTGTGTCGGGTGTGGCTGTGGAGTTCAGTTGCCATAGCAGCGTGAGCCCTCGGGGCGGAGATTTTCCTATGTCTGCCTGGGAAGCATGTTGATCTACACGGGGACGGGGCCACGAAGAACAGGTTGTGAGACCCCAAAAGGAATCTAGATGGAGCTAAAATAAAAAGATATGTAAAAGTCCAACGGTAAAATATAAACCGGCAGTTTGTGGGGGACGTGCAGCTCCTTGGGTGGGGTCTGGTACCTGCACACATCTTTCCAGGTAGGTGAGTGAGGTGATTGAGTCACCGAGGGACTCTGAGAAGAACAAGGTGTCATGTGTTGCTTGGGCTGTTGGGATGTCTCTCTCAGGATGCCCAAGAGGCCCATCCTTCACGCAGGGGTCCCAGAGGCCAGGGAGGTGAAGGGCTTGACTCAGAGGGGGCGTCCAAAAGAAATACAGATAAAGGAGACCCGCGTGCGTGGTTGCTGCTCGGCACTCATAGCGCCTCGATGTACCCTGTCATACATCATCCTAAAACCCATCCTGTACTTAAGCCTGTCCCTGCAGTCCCTGAGCCAAACCATCACCTTCTTCTTCTAAGTAGCATCTTTGTTTAGTAGCACTTTTAAAAGACTGACCATGTAATTCACCGACAGGGTCTATTTGATTATGGCTCAAAATACAATTAAATCCTTGACACTTTCAAAGAAATAACGGAAAATATTGGAAAGAAGAAGTAAAATTAAATCAGGAGTTAGGTAGGGATTCCTGCTCCTGTAAGCAGGTGTATGTGCATGTATGCACCAGAATTGGGGTGGGGGTACATACAGGGGACAGGGGCACTGAAGGAGAGTAAGTAAAGGAAAAAAATGAAAAGAAATGTCAGAAGCCTTGTTTGGGCTATGCAGATGTAGGTGCCAAGCTCCGCACCCAATCTGCCCTCTACACAGAGTTCCCACCGAGAGACCAGCTGGGTTGGCTAGAACAGGATCTGGGAAGGATCTGCTAGTGCAAGGAGGGCTGTGCACTGAAGCTGCTCAGGCTGCAAGCTAATGATGAG